>JAPPVO010000031.1:58000771-58063508 GCA_030407325.1 Camellia japonica
ACTGAGGCCCATTGGCCTTAGGAACATCTGAAACAATCTCAAGTGCACCATGGGGTCCCCGGACCCGTCAAACCGATCAATATTAAGGCATTTTGAATCTGTCGGGCAGCGTCACAGCTGCATCGGTGTAAACATCTTCTTCAATATCAGGGATAGTCTTGACCCCCTGTGATCTCTTGAATAGCTTTTCAAGCTTGCTCAACTTCAGTGCGGTAGGATCAGTCTCGAACTCAAAGGGAGAGTCCGGTAGGTTGGTAGGTGTTTTTGATAGCTGAGGTTGGATCTGAGGTAGGGTTGGGGGTGGGGGTGGTCCTGTGGGCAGTTCTGTATCAGTTTGAACATTGGCTGTCTCCCCGACGTTAGGAACTCCTGGCGGGGGAGGAACTGGATGCGAAGCAGACGCTCCGGTCTGCTGCTCTAGCCTGGCAATTGTCTCTGCCTGTTCCCTCACAACTGTGGCCTGTTGCCTGGCGAAATCTGCCTGAACGGACGGCATCCTGCTGCATTGCTTTCATGCTTTCCTGAAGGTGGCGCACCATCTCTTCTAAACTAGCCATACTTGCCTTGCTCTGACTGAGTTATCGGTGTATATTCTCTTTCTGTGGGAGGAGCGGAGTCCTGATCCCTACTGTACACAGGTGGGGTAGACAAAGCCCTCTGTACTGAATGCTGAACTGGTGCCTTTGCCTGACTGACCTCCGTTTAGTAACCGGGGGGTAGTGAGTAATACCCGGTTGTCCGTCTATCAGATCCTCAGATCGATGGAGTCGGCGACCTCTAGTCCAGAGTGCTTGGGGAGTATCTACTGGGTCAGAAGCAATCGTGCTCAACTACCTAGTAATAATAGAATAATAAAGCGTATAAATAACAGAAAATCGGACAGCATAACGGCATATAAAATAAAAAACACACAACACACGGTTGGGATTATAATATATAGCCATAACCCCGGTACAACTGTTTCTCAAACAACTGATCAATGTTTCTGAATTTCTGACCCAAAAGTCTGAATCGGATACCCACGGATGACTGATCCTCAACAACACTGAACCGATGCCCTCGAGCTGGATACCCAAACTCGTAAACTGATATATGCGTTCCCTGCAGAGACACACTCTAAAAAGCACATAGCATGTAAAAGAAAGCCAATACACCCCTATGTTGGGGTAGGGTTTCCCTGTCCTATTTTGTCAGGAGCTAGGTTTCACTACGCACGCAGCGGTTTCAAACAACCTATAATCGGGTAAGCAACCTGTCCTAGTTTGGAATGGTCATCTATGGATTCCGAATATGCACTAGGTCGAATGGTCGAAAAGGGTGCCCCGGTAAAACGGGGTTTGTGTTCCCATACTGGCAGAGCCCGCAACCGTCAGCCTTATGGTCATGCCTTGACAAGACAAGCCTCCGGCAAACCGCTCAGGAATAGCAGATGGCCAACTGGTGTCCTAGGCGCACCAATGCACATGCAATGCAAAAAACACATAATGTAGTCAAAACAGGATATCACGAGTTCGAGTCAAGCTCTCTCTAAACTCCCCAGCAGAGTCGCCAGAAACTGTAGCAGCACGTCCGCGGGGACCTCGGCTACAGTTCGGACTCAGATTTGTGTCGCGGTTTTAATCTGAACCAAAGAGTCCAAATCCGGCAAATCGTTTGAGAAACAATTTTTTGAAAAGTAGTGCCAAACATGGACTGCTTTGCCAGATTAAGAGTCGCCACCTAAATATTTTTAAAATGGGGAATTTAGGAAACCCTGACTCGGTGCCGGAAGGCCACATGTCCGTCATCACCAAATGACTTGGCTCGGGAGCTTGGGTACGATCGGGGAAGGTCAGCTATGAGCACCCCCTTTCGCCCGGTCCGAAGACCGGCCTCTACTTACCGTGATATCCGTTTTTTTGAAAACATTATGCGTTCTTATTCCCATTATTAGCCTAGAATTACTATGTGATGCGCACAACACAAAAGTATAGACTAGATTGCCTAATTTGGAAATACACATTGCATATCCGTTTTGGTCTCGAAAAACGTGTTGGTTTTTGTGCTACTCGCAAGTAGGCTAAAATTCGGATTTCAATGAGTTGTTCCAACTCACGCAATCCAACCTCCACCCACAGGCATTCAAACAGTTTATCTCATGTAAGCATTTAGCCGCATGGTAAGCATACTGTCATGGCAACATTCACACGCATGTGGTATGCTAAAGCGTAAATACTTACATCGTACTCCGTGCCGAAACAAAAACCAGGTTAGCAACATGCATGACCTAGTTCATGTTAAGTGGCTAATGCAACGCAGGCATAGATGCAATCTAGAGTAGGCTCGGCTAACCCTAAACATGGCATGTGAAATGTGCGAATAGCACGTATTCAATTTGGAATTGAAAATTACAATGCAGTTTGTATGATGTACCGAGCCCGGTGCATGTAAACAAATGCATGAAGCAGCACGCATGCATTGCATAAGGTATGCTAATCAAACATGCCCTAATCTACCATTGTAAGCAGGTAAATAAAAGGGTTAGAGAGAAATGAGGATTGGAAGACATACATGCCCACGCACCCACACTTATTACATTTTTGCCCTCCACTCGGAGGGACCGAAAATAAATAATACAGACCCGAAGAAATACGAATAAATTAATAAATATAATTAATTATTAAAATTCTAAATATAAATCAAAGCAAATAAATAAATGCAAGGGCCTCGAGCCGCTGCCTGCATGGGATGCGCGAATGATGCTGCTCGATCCGCCTTGCCCGGAAAAGCCGCACCCTAACACTGCTGCCTCTGTTTTTTACTGCTCTGCCTCTCCAAAAATTCTCAACATTCTGGAACATCTTCCAAATAGTCTGAAATACCCCCCCCGGCTGGACAGAGCAATCATCGGCTGATCCATTAGATCGCCGGCTGCTTTTGATGTTTATCGGCACAAAAATAGTGCCGGTCGGCACTACACACTGCCGGGCCGGCAGAAAATTCCTGCAGAGGACAGATTTTGACAGCAGCAGCAGACAGCAATGCAAGGCATGGTTTTTTAGGCATATGTCAGCATGTCCAATACCTCCTATCATGTTTAAGGACTCAAAGAGGCATGGCTCTTGATTCTAGGGCTACCAATTATACATTTGATGCATGATAGCCTAGGGGACCAAGATTGCTATTTTGGTGTAAAATGCATGCAACACAAACAAATGAAGACTAAGTCCCTATCATGTGGAGGTCAAGGGCCTTAGTGACATGAGGATTGAGATAAGTTTTCACCACTTAAAGTGTGAACTCCTCTCAATCTTCATGCTTGGTTTGAGAACCCCAAACCAAGCCATGGAATGCAACTCATGCAAGCATGCATCAATAATGTAATATGGCATGAAGATGCAAAGCATGTCAAATGCTATATGACTAATACAATAAGCATGCAAAATGCTAGAATACCACTAAGTATGCGAACATGCACAAGGCCAATTCCTAAGCATACAAGAGCATACCTTTAAAGCATGAACTAAGCCACATATACCAACATATAGACATGACTAATGGACTGAAATAGGGTCTAATATGATGCCAAATCAATGGATCAAAACAAGCTAAACATGCTAGAGCTCCATACAAGCAAGGCTTACAAGCCTATCATGCAAAATACACACACTAAGCATACCAAAAGTGTCAAGAACAGTGGCTCACAGCCCCTTTTCATGACAAATAGACGCTAAATATCTTCATGAGATCAAACTAGAACATGCAAAGAAACATGGCTCAAAGACATGACATACTTCTAAGCATAATAGAGCACTTCAAAGCAAACATGAGAGGCATGCAAGAGGCCACGAAATCAACTAAAAACAGAGATTCAACATGACCTAAAACACATAATGAAACTCTGAAATGAAGCTAAAACAAGCGTGCATACATTTATGCTATGAGCCTAAAACAAAGGCATGCAAAGGACCAAGGGGAGAGGGGTGTCTCTCCCTTAAATGAGGCTTGAAAATAAATCCTCACCACTGAAAACCCACTGGTTTTCAGTGGTGAGAAGGCCAAAGGACACCAAGCAAGCAAGGCCTCCAAGAAAAGGCACAAAAGGACCAAAACAAAGCCTAAAAGAGTGAGGCTTCACTCAAATGGACAAATGACCTTAATGAATGTTATTGAGCAAGTAAAAACAAGACTTTTTTTATCTTAAACACAAACTCAAAAACACAAAGTAAAGAGGGTAAAAAAAGGTTGCAAGAATGGGGAATATAAAGTGATGTTCTTACCCTTGAAGATCCCTTGAAGAACAAGTGGTGCAGCCAATCTCTCTAGTGCTCAAAACCAGTCCAAAACCAACACAAATAACCTTCCAAGTCTCTCAAACTCAAGCTAAGGTGTAATAGTGTGTGTAAGGAGCAAAACTAGACAAAATCACACTTTTTGGCCTTAGATCACACACACAAGGGGAGGGAGATGATGATATAGATATATGACAGAGATATGTGTATCTAAGCTCTGGTTTTTGATCCTCAAGAGCCAACCCTAAACCAAGAGGAGAAGCTCCCTCTTATAAGCATTGCAAAGCTTGTCAAACAAGCTTGGAAGGAGTGCATCCCCTCCACACACGTGTATGGAGGGGAGCAAAAGCTACAAAGTTGTCTGAAAATATCCCAGAAAGCAAGTGCACAGTAGTCGGCAGGGCAAAATGGTCATTTCGCCAAAAAGAGTGCCGACCGGCACAATATAGTGCCGATGGTAACTATAGCCAGCCGGTGGCCTCTAGCCCCAGCCGGTGGTGTGTGGGGATGCCTCACAAGGCACTCCCTGCCCTTCCAAGGCAAAACAAAAGTGTTTGGTGCAAAACCAGACACAAAACAGTCGAGTTCGGAGGTCCTGAGGCAAGGCGCGCGAGCCGAGAACTCCGGGAATCTCCAAACGAACACAAACATGGATAATCACCGAGTGTTCCAACGGTGACGTCCAAGTCTTGAGGACGGTCAAAAATGGGGTGTCTACACAAAGCAACTCTGCAGGCAACTGGACCAAGCCTCTCCAAAATCTGAAACGGCCCAATGTAACGGGGTGACAACTTGCCCTTTTTCCCAAATCTTACTTGGCCTTTCATCGGAGAAACACGGATGAACACATGGTCACCAACCTCATACTCAAGAGGTCTTCTCCGAACAACTGCATAATTCTTTTGTCGGTCCTGAGCTGTTTTGAGCCTTTGACGAATGGTCTTGATTTTCTCAGAAGTGTCTTGTACAATTTCGGGCCCAAGCAAAGCTCTATCCCCGACCTCTGTCCAACAGATAGGTGATCTACACCTCCTACCATACAAAGCCTCGTATGGTGCCATACCGATGCTGGAGTGGAAGCTGTTATTATAAGCAAATTCTGCAAGTGGCAAATAATCTTCCCAACTCCCCTGAAAATCCAAAGCACACATGCGAAGCATATCTTCCAAAGTTTGTATCGTTCGTTCTGATTGCCCATCTGTCTGTGGGTGAATGCAGTACTGAACCTTAGTTCTGTTCCCATAGCTTCCTACAAACTCTTCCACAATCTAGATACAAATTTCGGATCTCTATCCGACACAATAGATACCGGAACTCCGTGTAAACGGACAATCTCATCAACATAAATGGTAGCCAATCTGTAAGCAGTAAAGGTAGTTTTGACAGGCAGAAAATGTGCATATTTAGTCAGTCTATCAACCACAACCAAACAGAATCCATACCTCGAGAAGTCCGAGGTAGGCTAACAACGAAATCTATAGTCACATGTTCCCACTTCCATTCTGGAATAGGGAGAGGTTGAAGTAGACCGCCTGGTTTCTGATGTTCAGCCTTAACTTGCTGACACTGAAGGCACTTGGACACATATTCTGCAATCTCTTTCTTCATTTTAGGCCACCAATAGGTTTGTTTCAAATCCCGATACATTTTGTTGTTACCCGGATGCATAGCAAATACGGACTTGTGGGCTTCATCTAAAACCCTCTTCTTTAGTTCTGGGATATCAGGGACACATATTCAGTTCCGAAATTTCAACATTTCATTCTCAACACTGAATTCTGCTTTCGGGCTTGCCTCAAATTCGTCAATCACTTTCTTGAGGAACTCATCCTCTTTCTGTTTCTGCTTGATTTCATCAATGATCGCCGGCTTGGTTGTAATAGCGGCTATCAATCCGCCCTGTTCACACATTACCACTTCAATCTCAGACTTCTCAAAATCTTGCAAGATCTCTCTCTGTTCAGTAAGCAAACAGGCCATACTCCCCGTTGATTTCCTGCTCAAGGCATCAGCAACTGTATTAGCTTTCCCGAGGTGATACTGAATCTCCAGATCGTAGTCTTTTATTAGTTCCAACCATCTTCTCTGACACATATTCAACTCTTTCTACGTGAAGAAGTATTTCAGGCTCTTATGATCCGTGTAGACTTCACATTTTGCTCCATACAGATAATGCCGCCAGATTTTCAAAGCAAAAACAACTGCGGCCAATTCTAGGTCATGTGTTGGGTATTTCTTCTCGTGCAGCCTCAACTGTCGGGAGGTGTAAGCGAGAACCTTTCCATTCTGCATTAACACACAACCCAAACCCTTATAAGATGCATGGCTGAAAAATACGAAATTTTTCGTACCTGAAGGTAATGTCAAAATTGGTGCAGTAGTCAATCTCGTCTTCAATTCATGAAAGGCTGATTCTCTTTCACTGTTCCACTCAAATGGTTGCCCTTTACGTGTCAATTGGGTAAGAGGCACAGCTAATTTCGAAAAGTCCTTCACAAACCTCCTGTAGTACCCAGCCAAGCCCATGAAACTGCGAACTTCTGTCACATTTGTCGGTGTAGGCCAATTCACAATTGCCTCTATTTTCTGCGGGTCCACTGAAATTCCTTCCTTGTTGATCACATGCCCTAAGAAAACAACTTCATCCAACCAAAACTCACATTTCTTTAGTTTAGCAAATAATTTTCTTTCCCGAAGTATTTGTAAAAAGTCCTCAAATAATGCTCATGTTCAAGTCTATCTTTAGAGTAGATCAAAATATCATCGATGAAGACTACAACAAACTCATCAAGGTAGGTTTTAAAAATTCTATTCATCAAGTCCATAAATGCTGCCAGAGCATTAGTTACTCCAAATGGCATAACAAGAAACTCAAAATGACCATACCTCGTTCTGAATACGGTTTTTTCAACATCCTCTACCTTAACCTTCAGCTGGTGATACCCGGATCTCAAATCAATCTTAGAAAACACCTGTGATCCCTGTAGTTGGTCAAATAAATCATCAATACGGGGTAAAGGGTATTTGTTCTTTATCGTTACCTTGTTCAATTCTCGATAATCGATGCACAGGCACAAGGTACCATCCTTCTTCACAAATAACACGGGTGCACCCCAAGGCGAAGTGCTAGGTCAGATAAACCCCTTGTCAATCAGGTCTTGCAACTGTTCTTTCAATTCCTTCATTTCAGCAGTAGCCATTCTGTAGGGAGTCTTAGAAATGGGTTGGGTGCCTGGCACAGTTTCAATGGTGAACTCTATCTCCCTGTCTACCAATTCCCCTGGTAATTCATTTGGAAACACATCTGGAAATTCTCTAACAATAAGAATATCATTCAATTCAACATTCATAGATTGTTCAGTTAACACATAGCACAGATAACTCTGGCACCCTTTCCTGATCAGTTTGCATGCTTTCATTGCAGATATCAAATAAGGTGGAGGCACTACCCCGTTACCCACAAACACAATCTCTTTCTGTTCTGGTGGTTTAAACACGACCCGTTTTGTTATACAATCAATGGTGGCACAATACTTGGTTAACCAATCCATGCCCAAAATTACATCAAAATGTCTAAAATTCAAGGGCAACAAATCTACATATAGGATAGCATCCTCAACACGCATTTCACAAAACCGATATATAGATTCACACAACACAGATTCCCCCGATGGAGCAGACACACATAGCAAATATGGCAATAATTCTAGGGGTCTATTTAGTCTAGATGCAAATGTACATGTCACAAATGAATGTGTTGATCCAGAGTCAATTAATACGAAGGCATCCTGATTACATATTGAAATAGTACCTGAGACAACGGCATTGGCATTCCGTGTATCGCCCGGAACAAGCACAAAAACTCTCCCCTGTCTCACGGTATCCCCGGTAATAGCGGACCTCAAAGTGTTTCTCGGCTTTGGAACTGATGCAGTTGAACTAGCTGCTAGTTTCCCACTGTTCTGATTATATTCCCGGGCTATGTGCCCTTGCTTCCCACATTTAAAACAGGCTCCTGATGCACGGTAACAGACTCCACGGTGCCTTTTGCTACAAATGTTGCACATGGGAGCTGTGTCTCGGGAAGAACTTGAAGTAGTTGAGGAGCTCGTGTTTTGCTTTTTCAGAAATTTCTTCTTCGAAAAGAAGCCTTGCCTTTTATTGCCTTTCCATTCTGTTGTTGGCTTAGCTTGTCTAGCTATGTTAGCCTCTGATATGATGGCCCTGTCAAGCACCCCAATGTAGGTCTCCAACTTCAGGACATTCACTCTCTCTAGGATGTCACTTCGGAGCCCACCTTCGAAATGTCTTGCCTTCTTATAATCAGTGTCAATTACATGTGGTGCAAACCTGGCCAATTCAGTGAATTTGGCCTCATACTCAGCTACGGTCATGCTGTCTTGCTTAAGTTCCATGAACTCGGCTACCTTCCTATCCCGAACACATTACGGGAAGTACTTGTCATAAAAGATCTCCAGAAATTTTACCCATTCCACCTCTTTATGATTCTCACGCATTAACATTCACCATCTTCGGGCCTCGTCTTCTAGCATAAAAGTGCCTAGAAGCACTTTCTGTGTCTCTGAACAGGGGAACACTTCAAATAATTTCTCAATGCCGAGGACCCACGCTTCGGCTTTCAACGGATCTAATCCCCGTGGAACTGTGGTGGTTTCATTTTCTTGAATTCCTTGGTGAGAGCTATTATCCGGTCATCATTTTGATTATCTGGCACGGGTGGTGCTGGAGGTGGAGGTGGCGGGTGTGGTTACTGCCACTGTTGTTGCCACTCTTGTTGCTGTCTCAAAGCCTCTGCCATTTCCTGAATCAGTCTTTCCATTCTGTCCAATCTGGCAGTAGAAGATTCCTCTATCTCATTATATTCCATACAAAAGGTACACAAGTATGCATATACTAAGAAGCACATATTTCCAGACAATTTTGCAATGCAAGTAGCTCGCAAACTTATAACATATAATTGTTCATATCAAAACATTTAAGCATATAATCAATGCTTCCACATTCATATTTATCGCATGAATGCATCCTAGATCTTATTTAGACGCTTATTGCTCTTTTTGGACAAGTGTGTGAGTTATTAACTCATGCTCTGATACCACTCTGTCATGGCCCGAACCCGCCCCTATGGGTTAAGGACATAACCGGCCAGTAATCCTGAGATTACCTACGGCCTCAAACTAAAACAGATGTAACTCAACAGAGTAAAGGGGTCAAACGGAAGCAATAATTAAAAACTTTGTCCATAGAGCCGTGCTTATATGCACTTTAAAACAAACCATACGCATATACATTAATAACCCACAACAAAATACAGTACTATAAAATCCTTTACAGACAGGATCATCCAAACTGAGTCAACTCATAACAAAACTATATACAGATATACATGAAGACCTTGCCAACAAGACAAAGTATAAATACATAACAAAATGGCAAGGATGGGTCTCGTGCGTGAGACACAAGGCTGACTCTCCCAAAACTCTTGTTCCTGGTAGACTTCACTAGGGCTGGGTTTGGACTTCTTTTGGCTCACCTACAAACACATGAATGAGCGTGAGCGATAGCCCAGGTAATAATATCCAATATAGAACTTACATAACAACGTAGAACAACATGTTCCAAACGGCCTTGGGCCCAATCCATATTTCTATTTAACAGATATTTACAATTATACGAAATTCAAATCAAGTGACTGTAGTTTCAAACATTCTGGCCCTTGGCCCTTTCAGATTTCCATTCATGTCGAAACGGCCTTCGGCCCATTCATTTATGTCAAAATGGCCTTCGGTCCGTTCATTTCTGTCAAAATGGCCTTCAGCCCATTCATTTACGTCAAAACGGCCTTCGACCCATACATTCGCCTCAAAACGGCCTTCAGCCCACTCATTCATGTCAAAACGACCTTAGGTCCATTCATATATGTCAGAATGACGTTCGGTCCACTCATTTCTATCAAAACGACCTTCGTCCATTCATTTTTATCAAAACGACCTTCGGTCCATTCATTTCTATCAAAATGATCTTTGGTCCATTTATTTATACTAGAATGACCTTTGGTCCATTCATTCGTTCATGTCAGACTTTTGTCCACAATCCCAATTTGCAACTCATAAAGCTTATAAGGGAATAAACAGTTGGACATTGCTAAGCTTTCAAATGTCAATATTACTCACAGTGATCGGCTTGTGGATTCGCCCTGGTGCTTGACCCTACACATTCCATGAACACGAAAGGGTCATTAACAATTCAATCCGTTCCTTAATTCACATATACCTCTTTAGGCTTTATTCTTATCTCATTAATTCACTTACAATGCTTAACATATGCCTAAGAGTGCTTACAAGTAAAGAGAACAGAAAACGAAACACAGAACGCATGAACAAAATTTCAGAAAATAGGGTCCCCGCTCAAGCATGGACTACCCCGCTCGAGCGGACCCAAGAGGCCTACAAAAGTACTGGTTACCTCAAAATTACGCTCGAGCGTGAGTTAGGGCACTGGAGCGGAAGGCCTGTCTATAAAAGCTCCCCGCTCGAGCGGGAACCATGTCTGTAAAAAGTGCTGGAAGCACGATTTTCCCGCTCGAGCGGCACTTCCCCCGCTCGAGCGGACATAAAAAATCTGGGTTTTCCAGATTAAGTTCTTGAGCTCCAATTCGATTTTCCAGCCAATATTTCATGCATTATAAGGCTCAAATTTCGCATATAATTGTTCTAACATGGTATGAACACCAAAACACATTACAATGGAGCTCAATTTCATAATTAATTCACATGCATGCCCCAATCTCCCACCAAACTCATTCTAATATAACAAATTCATACATTCAAGCTTATATCTTCATAAATTGTACATGCATGTGATGAATTAGCCACATTCTCAACTTAGGCAACACAAATGGTGATCAAAACATGAGTTTCAACCAAAACTCTACTTGAATCATGTATTTCAAGCTTAAACATGCAAATTCAAAGTAATTTCTTACATGCATGAGTTCTAAGACTTCAAACTCAACAAAAATCAACTCATTACATGCTCTTGATCACAAACAACCCTTGAACTTACAAGATCACAATTTCAAACTTATGAATTCAAGACCAAATGCTTACCTAGAGGCTCAATCTTCCAAACTATAGCAATTTCTTGAGTTTAATCCTCCAATTCTTTACAAATTTGAGCCAAACACACAACTCTCCTCTTTTCGCTCTCTCTAGCCGACTCCCTTCTCTATTTCTTGAGTTTAATTCAGCCAAGAAGAATAACAAGGAGGGTATTTGAGTGTATAGTGCCCCACTAAGTCATAATATAATAATATAGAGTAATTGGGCACTAATTCATTAATTTAATCAACTTAATCTGGTCCGAATCAATTTTTCAATTAAACTTCACCGTAGGCTCTAAAAATTACGCTAATCACAATGGCGTAATCAATTTTGGGTTTTGTGGCCGATAAGGCTTCCAATTTAATTTCCAAAGTAGATTATTCAAACAGATATTCCTACGGTGAACAGATAGAACTTCAAAATCACATATATTCACAAAATGGCACATAAAATCATGCTAAACACATAATCATACGCAAATTAAGGACCAATTAGCATACTACGGAACAGGGATATCACAAAAAATGAGCAAAATGAGCCAAGATTGAAAAAAGTCTTATTTTGAGCTTCTTAACATGTTTGTTTAATGGCCTAGGAAGGAAGGAGAGTTGATTTCGGCCTTAGGGTTATGAGGAATAGTGATTGGGACATATGGATTTAAAGAAACAAGTGTAAAAAGACAAAATTGTCCCGGATCTGGACAGGTGGTCGGCCGACCACCTTTTTTGGTAGGCCGACCACCCCCTTGCACCAAACCTGGTCAGTGGCCCTCTATGGTGGTCGGTGGCCCTCCTTGGTGGTCTCCAATGCCTCTTTGTTCTCCTTGCAAATTTTGGTGGTGATCGGAGTCCCCGGGTCTCGAGAAAGTACAAGGAAAGTGCACTTTTCGGCGTGAAATCCCTCCGCAGGAGCTTCAAATCCAATCTTCGACGCGTGGCTCGTTGTTGCTCGCCAAGAGCAAGGTGTATCCTTTTTGAGTACGTTGCGACCCCTCCGAGCGGTAAACCGGAGGTCGCACTTAAGTTGCCCTCGTCGAGGCTTGCATTTCTTCGCTCGATGTTTTGTTTGAAATATGCTTTTGAAGTTGCACTTATCTTGTATGGTTATGCATGTCACTTGCATTATTACGCACATTTCATTGGCATTGTCATGCCTTCCATGTTAACTTGCGTTGTCGCGCACGTTTCTTCTTGCATTGCGATGCACTTTTTCATCGGCACCATGTTTGTCTGCGTTCGATATAACGTTGAACATATATTGCTAACTATGTTGTGCTTGTTAAGTTTCTCTCTTTTGCAGGCACGATATTGTATGTACGGTTCATTTGAAGCTGGTGCAACCAGACGAGCCACACATGTATTGTATCTTCTTCGTGTGAGACGTAGCGAGAATTGTAATTCTCTTACACTCTTACTGCATGAAATGTAGTTTTGCTTCGCATTCTTGCTTAGAACTGTTGCATTTATTATGAATATTTGTTTCATTACAGCTTGCTACTTTGCATGGCCATGAGTTACGTTCGGCTTTGTGCATATCATTTTACATTTTGCCCCCTGCCTGAGAGCATGCCTGCGGACACATCTCTTTGTTTATCTCGTCTATTTGTCTAAGTCTTCGGCCTTGTCAAAAATGGGTCGTCTCTGGGCTTTGACATTCACTCCTGTCACGAATGACTTCCGAGTTCTGTCAAAGAGGGGCAACTGTAGACACCCCATTTTTGACCGACCTTAAGACTCAGACGTCATCGATTGAGCGCTCGGTGATTGCGCATGTTGTGCTCGTTCGGAGGTTTCAGAGTCTCGGCTGAAAACCTTGCCTCCGAGCCTCAGAATCTTTTGTGCTTTGCCTCGGTTTGTGAACCAAGTTCTGTCTTCTCTTCCCGAAGGGAGAGAGAGGTCTTGTAGACCATCTCTTAGTGGCTGTAGGCTACGTTTCGTGGTCGTAGACCACTGTTGCCGTTTGGAGTCCAGTTTCCAGTTTTCGGAGCCGTCGGCCGTGCGCCTCGGTTCGGGACCGCTTAACTTTCTCCGTTTGCTCCGATTTTTGGTGCACACCTTGTTTTCTCTCTCTAGAGGGACACTGTGGCCGGGAGACCACCTTCGTCGGTTGCACGCCACTTTCGATGCTTAACAGTCAGTTTTCGGGACCTCGGCGCGCGTTTTGACCCCTGAACCATCGTTTTGCATCCGTCATGGTTCATTTTTGGCATGGACCCTAGTTTCATTGTTTGGAAGGTGGTACAAGGGTGGGAGACCACCTTTTCTCCTTGGAGATCACCTTTCCCCGGTCGGCCGGTTTTCTTGACAGGCAAGTGGTCTCCCTCACGTTTGGGCCACAATTACTGGTCTCCCATCACACCACTGGCTTGCATTCACTTGGGAGACCACCCTAGGAGGAGGCCGACCACCTGGACCTTTTGAACCTAGTCGGCCAACCAGAGGGAGTGGTCGGCCGACCACCTGAACTGGTCTGCTAGTTTTCTCCTTTTTGTCTCAATGAGTTGTTGCCAGCTGTGCCAGCTGGAAGCCTAAGATTGCATCCTCCATACAAGATGTTTAAAGTTGGTGTTAAGCTTCTTGAAGAAGCTTTAGGCCCTTGGCTCTATAAAGGAAAAGCCCCTCTTCCTTTGCATGGGTTGAGGAATTGTTTTAAGGCATACATACACTCCCCTCCCTTTGTCTCCATTTAGCTTCAAAAGCCCTTTGTTCTTGGCCCTTTACACACCACCTCACAACCACACACCTCCACCATCACTCTAAGCACCTTGGAGCTGGTTTTCAGAGGTTGAAGGTTTGCTATTTTTGGTCCAGAAGCTGCTGGAGGTCTTCTCTACAAGGGTAACACTTCTTTCCCTCTTTTTAAGCATTGTTTTGCTTCATACATTAGCTATATTTGCAAGCATTTTGGGCTTTGTCATAAACTAAAAAAAGTCTTATTTTGAGCTTCTTAACATTTTTGTTTCAGACCATTTTTCTGTTGGGGGTCATCTACCCCTTTGCATGCTTCATTTCCATTTGTTTTGAGCCATGCATTAGGGCCTTTGTGTTGAGCTTTGTTGGCCCTTTTGACCACTGAAATCCAGCAGATTTTCAGTGGTTATTATGTATTTTTGAGTGCCAAAATTAGAGAGGGGTGACCCTCTCACCCCTTGTCTTGTTTTCAAGCATCTTTGGCCTAACAAAGGAGCCCTTATTTGCATGCTTCCAAGCCATGTTTTAGGCCATTTTTGGTGGGTTTTAGGACCTTCATAGGCTCTGTCCAGAGCCCATTTTGCCATTTTAGGTGTCCATCTTGCATGTGTAGAACAACCCTCTTTTTAGCCTATCAAAGGGGCCTATCATTCTTGCATGCATGGACCATATTTCAGTGGGTTTTTGGGCTTTATTTGGCATTTCATACCTCTAACTTTTTCTGGTTTGGTGGCCACTTGATTGCCTCATATACTTGTAGTGCAAATCCTCTTTACTAGCTTGTGTTGCATGCTATTTTGGTCCTTGATTCTAGCACTTTTTGGCCATGCTTTAAACTGATTTTGTGCATGTTTTGGACTACCTTAGCTCTGTTTTTTATGCCTCATGGTCAAATAATGCTTGCTATGCATGGCTGTAGTTCAATACCCTTGCCTAGCTTTGTGTTTTGGAGCCTATTGCATGCTCATGTTGAGGTGTTTCCATTTTTTAGGGCCATTGTATATCATATTTCAGAGCTTATATGTATGCCATATTTCCATGTTTTCCACTCTTTAAATGCGTTTGAGAGTTGTGCATAAATGCCTCGTTTGCGGACCATTACATGAGCTTCATTTCTATGCATGTTGAGCCATCATTTTAGTCCATATTTGCTACTGTTTTGGTCTGCATAGGGACTGTTTGGGGGTGGTTTGGTCATTTGAGCATCGCTTTGCTTACCTCTAGTGTAAAGCACTTCACTAGTTTCGGTATTCGGGCCATCTAGCATGCATTGTGTGACATATTTGCATGATTCGGGACCATTGTGCATCATGTTTCAGAGCTGGAAAATGTTTTTTTGTATGCCATATTTCATCCCTTGCCATGCTTTGATAGAGTGGCATTTGATGCCTTAGGTTCGGTCCCTTGTATGTTTGCATGAGTATTCCTACCTTTCATTCCCTCATGTTTGGCCACTGATTTGAGCATGGCTGAGGCTCATTCATTTTAGTTTAAGTCCATCTTGCATTATGTATGCCGTATCCATGTTGTCGCATGCTTGATCGTCGCATTGTGTATGTCTTGTTCATGTCTTCGTGCATGTCCGTCTTCGTATGTGCATTGCGTATGCCATATAGTTCATGTGCATTGAGTATGCCATTCGTAGTTCGTAGCATTGTGTATGCTAGTTGCACCTTTGCATGTCATTCCTTGCATGTTTGCATGTCTTAGTTGCATTTCGTTTAGGATTGCATGCTAGTTGTTGCATCGTGTTTGCATGACATGCCATTCTAGTTGTTGTATAGTGTTTGGAGTAGGGTTTAGTTCAAACATGGGAAACGAGAGGCGTTTCGTACTCAAAGTGACGAAACGTGCCTCGATTCTCGGTCGCCGACACTCTGAATTACCCATGATGGAGTTTAGGCCTTGTTGTGTTTATGTGTGCATTCATTTTACATCGAGTCGTGCAATCCGACTCCTCAGACCATCATGCATCGAGATGCGTGATTGGTGGCACGAGGATCGAGGACTACGCTCCCTAGAGCTTGTGCAATGATGGGGAGAGTAGTTGTGCATACATATGTTGAAAATACACTGCCATGCCCCTTTCTTGCTCTTTGTTACAGCAAATCGGAAACCAGCAGCAAAAAATGGTCAAGCAGCCTTCTGAAGCTTTGTACAATATTTCGGGACCAGTCGCAAATAGAGGCAAATCGGGGCATCGCGATGGATTTCCCGACAAGGCGGCCCGAGCATGCATGCATCCTTATCATTCGGAACAGAGCTGAGGCAGTCCGTTTTATTTAAATTAGCATGCTAGCTTATTTATCTTAGTTAATTTGTTAATTAATTAGGGCTGTGTAATAATTAGCTGTAGTTCATTATTCATTCGGTTATGTATTATTATTCGGACCCTCCGAGGAGGGCAATGTTGTAATAAGTGTGCGTGTGTGTGATGTATGTCTTCCAACCCCACGTCTTTCTCCCTTTTATTTACTAGCTTATGTTGGTTAGTTTAGGGCACGTTTCAATCAGCATACTTATGTTCCCATGTTTGCATTCATTCATCTGTTTTGCATACACCGGGCTCGCTGCATCATACTAACTGCATTGTATCTCAATTTCAAAGTTGAATACATGTTATCTGTTGCATTTCATATGCCATGTTTAGAATAGCCGAGTCTATCTTAATTGCATTTTTGCATGTGTTGCATTAGGCATTTCAGCATAGTTAGGATTCATGCATGTTTTCTAATTAGCTTCTTTCTTTGGCTTGGAGTACTCAATAAGTATTTATGCTTTAGCATCCTTGCATGTGTGTGAGTGACTACCATGATAGCATGCTTACCATGAGGCTATGTGCTTATGTGATATATCTGCCTGAATGCCCGTGGGTGGAGGTTGGGTTATTTCAATTGGAACAATGCATTGATTGTGCGTTTTAAGCCCACTTGAGAGTGGCAAATCATCATGTTTTCTTAAGCCCACCTGAGGGTGGCAAATCCACGTCTTAGCCTACTGTAGACGCGCCCGTGGGCTTCACTCTACAGTTCGGACTCCCTTTTGTGTTGCGGTTCTAAATCTTGAACCAAAGAGTCCAAATCCGGCAAATCGTTTTGAAGAAAAACAGATTTTTGAAAAGTAGTGCCAAACATGGACTGCTTTGCCAGATTACAGAGTCGCCACCTAAATATTTTTTTTTATGGGGGAATTTAGGAAACCCTGACTCGGTGCCGAAGGCTACGTGTCCGTCATCACCAAATGTCTTGGCTCGGGAGCTTGGGTACGATTGGGGAAGGTCAGCTATGAGCACCCCCTTTCGCCCGGTTCGAAGACCGGCCTCTACTAACCGTGATATCCGATTTTGAAAACATTACATGCTCTTATTCCGATTATTAGCCTAGAATTACTATGTTGTGCGCACAGCAAACAAGCATAGACTAGATTGCCTAATTTGGAAACAAGCATTGCATATCCGTTTGTTTTGAAAAGCGTTTCGGGTTTGCTACTCGCAAGTAGGCTAAAATACGGATTTCAATGAGTTTTTCCAACTCAAGCAATCCAACCTCCACCCACAGGCATTCAAACAGTTTATCTCACATAAGCACTTAGCCGCATGGTAAGCATACTGTCATGGCAACATTCACACGCATGTGGTATGCTAAAGCGTAAATACTTACATCGTACTCCGTGCCAAAACAAAAACTAGTTAGCAAACATGCGTGCCCTAGTTCATGTTAAGATGACTAATGCATCGCAGGCAAGGGTGCAATCTAGAGTAGGCTCGGCTAACCCTAAAATGGCATGTGAAATGCAATCGTTCGATGAACGTATTCAATTTGGAAATTGAGAGTACGATGCATTGTATGATATACCGAGCCCGGTGCATGTTTAGACAAATGCATGGATGTACGCATGTATTGCATAAGGTATGCTAAAATAGACGTGCCCTAATCTACCATCATAAGCAGGTAAATAAAAGGGAGAAAGAAGTGGGGGTTGGAAGACATACAAACCACTCACCCACACTTATTACAATTATGCCCTCGCTCGGAGGGACCAAAAGAATATACAGATTAATTAACTACGCAAGCTAATTAAAATATTACAGTCCAACTAAATTAATCAAATAAATTAATTAATCTAATTAAAACAGTAAACCGCCCCGAGATGAGGGCCGGATGCAGCGCATGCTCGGACTTGCTCAGAATTGCACTGCCATGCCTAGCTTGCCTCTGTTTTCCCTGCTTTGTTCCTCTGAAAACTGCCAAAGTCTCAGAACTACTCCTCAAGGCACTGGGGGATACCACCGGCTGAGGGGAAACACCATCGGCTGAAGTATGGGGTCACCGGCACAAAATTAATCCATCGGCCATCAATAGACTGCCGGTCGGCACTAAATACTACCGGCCGGCACTGAATGTCTGCAGAACCTGCAACTCATAGCAGCAGAGGGCAAAATCTTGCATGGCAGCTCAATTCAAGTAATATATGCACCAAACACATTCCTTATCATGTTTGTGACTCAAAGGGGCATGTGCCTCGATTCTCGGGCCACCAATCACGCATTTCTATGCATGATGGCCCAAAGAAACAAGTGTGCAATTTCATGTCAAATAAAATGCAAACTAAGCAAACAAAACAAGGCCCAATTCCTATCACCAAGTTAAGGAACAAGGCATGCATGCAAGATGCATTTCAACCTAATCATGTCAGCTAGGGATGCAATATGAGCATGTGGACAAATAATGTAAGCATACAAGCATACATGAGGTAAGCATGCAAACAAGTAAATGATAATCTTAAACATGACTTAGGCAACTCCAAATAGGCCTAAAATCAGTGGCCAAAGTGCCCAAAAATGAAGGCCAACACACACACACACATGCATATGTTTAAGACTTAACACTTAGGCGCTAAGTAAGCAACCCTCAAGCACACTTGAAAGGGGATATCATGGACAACTAGCATGCAATATAAGCTCTGAAATTGCACAAAATAGAGATGCCAAACCAACTAATTCAAGCAATTAAAGCATGCAAATGGCCCAAGTACTTGAGGCTCACCAAAGAGGCAATGAACTACGCTTAACACAACCATACATGGCATGTATTAGGCAACCCAAAACAGAGTTTTAACACATAAAACTAAGTCCAAAAGACCACCTAGATGGCATCTATATGGTTTAAATTAAAAGGCATACACACATGCACTCCCAAGGAACATACAACATGAGCTCTTGAAACATCAAAGAGGCATGCAATGCAAACATATGAGCATGTTAAAGGGACTGAAATAGCATGCTAAATGGTTCCAAACCATTGAAAATAATGCAAGCAAGGCATGCTATGCTTTCATGCTCAAGGCTAACAAGCCTAAAATGCAAAGAGGCTATACTAAGCATGCCAAGACCAACCCAAACACTTATGGACAGACCTAAAACATGTCAAGATAAGCACAAAATCTTCATGAATCTAAGCCTAAAGCATGCTCAAATTAGGGCTAACAACCTAAGGCATGTTAAGGCATTTACAAGGCATTACATGGCAACTATGCTAAGCATGCATAAGGGACCAAAACCAACTTAATACAAAGTTAAAACATGGCAATATAAGTATAAAATACAGCCATGGCATGCTCAACACACACTTGAAACATAGGCTCTCTTAGGAGGCCAAAACTTGTCCTTTTCAAGGGCAACAAGGAGAGGGGGTGGCCCTCTCCTTCTTGGGACTTCAAGGCATCATCTTCACCACTGAAATCCCTCAAGATTTCAGTGGTGAAGAGACCCCAACACCAAAATCCCGGAGCTCTCACAAAATAGCACAAAAATGAGGCCTTTGAAGGCCTAAGAGGGCTAAACTTCCCCAAAGCACAAAGCACCCTTAATAAACTATCAAGAGGACTAAAAAATAGAACTTTTTTGTATTAAACACCAAGCACAAAAACAGTTCAAAGATAGGTAAAAAAGGAATGCAAGAATGGGGGAAATAAAGCAAGTTTCTCACCTTGTTGACCTTCTCCACCAAAGATGATGTTGTTGCTTCCTTAAGCTCTAATCCAACCAAAAACACCAAGAACAACCTCTTGGAACCTCAGTAGCCAAGGAAAGGTGAAACACTAGGTGTTGATGTGCAATAGTGAGACACAAACACCTAGTGTACAAACAAGAGAGCAAAAGAGAGATAGAATAGATATAGAATTCAAACCCTAAAACCAGAGCTTCTTCTCTGTCTTTTCTCTCTAAAATGTCTAACTCCTCTAACCTTTGAGCCAAGAGAAGAGAGCCTTCTCTTATAGGCAACAAAGCTTACAAGCTAAGCAAACCAAAGGTTCATCCCTCCATACACTGTATGGAGGGGAAACAAATGCTATACAGCTGCTTCAAAATATCTCAAAAAGCAACTGCACAGTAGTCGGCAGGGCAAAATTGTCATTTTGACAAAATTGACTGCCGACCGGCACAAAAGGGTGCCGACCGGCACAATATAGTGCCGATGGCATCATCAACCAGCCGGTGGCCTCTAGCCACTGCCGGTGGTGTGTGGGGATGCCTCACAAGGCATTCCCTGCCCCTCCAAGGCAAAGCACAAGTGTTTGGTGCAAAACCAGACACAAAACGGTCAAGTTCGGAGGTCTTGAGGCAAGGCGCGTAGCCGAGAACTCCGGGAACTCCAAACGAACACGAATATGGATAATCACCGAGTGTTCAAGCGGTGATGTCCAAGTCTTGAGGACGGTCAAAAATGGGGTGTCTACACCTACTTGCGAGTAGCACTATCAAACCATCTTTCAAATAAACAAACATGAAATGTTTTGTTCCAACTCAAACGATCCAGTCTATATTTGTATGATGTGTGCATCACATAGTAATTCTAGGCTAATAACCGGAATAGGAGCACATAATGTTTTCAAAACTCGATATCATGTTTAATATAGGCCGATCTTTGATCGGGCGAGTGGGGGTGCTCACGAAGTGACCTTTCCCAATTGTACCCAAGTTCCCGAGCCGAGGCAACTTTGGTGATCACGGATACGTGGCCTTAGGCAACGAGTCAGGGTTTCCTAAATTCCCCCAAAAATAAATATTTAGGTGGCGACTCTGTATCTGGCAAAGCAGTCCATGTTTGGCACTTCTTTCAAAAAAATATGTTTTCAAAACAATTTGCCAGATTTGGACTCTTTGATGATTCATTGGTCTTGCATTGCACTCTGCGAGATTAGATACAGGACCGTGACATTGAGTCCTGAACTGTAGTGACCCCAATGAACAAAACGGGGGATTCTCTCCCGGGACGTTTGGAGACGTCTACACTAGGCCTTAACATTCTGAAGGCTGCAAGGATATGGATTCATGTCTTCATAACTCTTCCTCTTTCGAGAGGACGAGGCCTCTACTTGCGACTGGCTCCCTCCTATAGAGGTTACCGTAGCAACTCTACTACTGCGAGAGTAGTAGTGGCTGTCACGAGATCTGTGTAAAGGATAAGTGGTGCTGAGGTTTCTAGTTGTCTCAATCAAGGCTGAAAATGTAGGCAGATTATGGTTCACTAAAAAACTTTTGTAGTCATGTATGGCACCCTCTACACATATGCTGACTAAGTGAGCCTTATCCACCGGCTCATGACAGTCAATAGCCTTGTCTTGGAACTGCTTAACATAGTCCAGTATATCTTCGCCTTCTTTTTGGACAACTCGCCCAAGTGTGAGGGTTGTAACTTTCTCTTGGACTTGGAAGAACTTCGTGTGGAACTTCTTCACCATCTCCTCCCAACTCTTGATTGAGTTGGGAGCCAAGTTCACATACCAACTGTAAGCCCTTTCAACAAGTGATTTGGAGAACTCCCAAAGGCGTAGAGAGTGGTCACTGCCATGGGCGCCAAGAGTTTCAATGAACCTCACCACATGTTCTCTGGTATTACCTTGTTTTTCATCAAACTTAATGAATTTGGGCACTGTATACCCAGTTGGGTATGGCATGGTCAATATCTCCTGAGAGTATGGGGGCTTCACATCTGGGTCTGGAAGAGATGGAAGTTGTTTCTTGTTGCGCTCTTGCTCGAGCATAGCTTGTATGTTGGCTAGAGTAACAAAGTGAGTGGGCTGGAATGGTCCAATCTGCTCCTGAGTAGCTAAACCAACGGCCGTTCCGTTCGCCTAAGGTACCACCAAAGGCACTTGGATCGGAGCCCAAACCTCAGGGAACAAGTTAGGCACTGGGTTTGGGACTGCTACAGGAGGAGGTTCTTGCACCGGAGCTGGCCTAGAAGCCATGGCCATAATAGCCTCAGTGAGAGTTTGCAAAGCTTCCAGGATCTCCCTCTACGTATCCTGGCGTGATTGAACTGCCTCAATTACAACATCATGGTCATGGTCCTCCACATGGGCTGCTCCGCCGTTGGAAGAGCCTTGCTGCCGTGGGGGTTGCTGAACTTCATCTTCTACCATCTTTTCCAGCGAAGTGTGTAAGCCACTGTGGGTATGAACCATCAACAAAGCAGCCTCCCTAGCGGAGTCGCTAGAAAACTAGGAAGGTTCAAGGTTAGAGAGGTGATTACAGAGGCAAAACTATGTTAATGGTCCAATAGTGGTGGAAGTGGCTGAAGGATAAGTAACAGCAACTATTTGGGAGTTTAAGAGTGTGTAGTTGGATGAGGGTGAAGCAAGTGGCTCTAGAAGAAACGTATGGCAGTACCAAAATGGGCAGTATCTCCCCCAAATCTCCAAAATTCTTCCTCATTGAACCTTGGGAAATGGGTCCTATTTATAGGCTTTTCCTTGGTACCAAGAGGATACCAGGTGGCCAAATAGAGGAAAAACATGTGTCCCAAGAGATTACATGGAATATTCTTCCTTGAGCCACCAGGCTGAAGGTGCCACGTGTCCCTCTGCATATACTGTGTACTATCTGTTTGCCTTCACAACTACCTTTTAAGCCCCAACAAGTATTTATCGCTGCAACTCCTTTTTGAGCCTCAGCAAGTGCAATTACAACGGGAGTGTTTGCCTCTGCACTTGCCTTCTCAGCTTGAACCTCGGCAAGTGCACTTGCAACGGTGAACCTCACCGCTGCACTTGCCTTCTCAGTTCTATTTGGTCAGTACATGCATTCTCAAGGCTCCATTAGCTTGCTATCAGCTATGTTTGTGTTCACCTCAGTGAAACCTCCACCCTTAGCCACCTAACCACAAACTCCCCAGCTTTCCAGGGCGAAGGCCACAGCCAAGCCTGCTATCAGCCATGTTGTGCCTTAGTACCAAGCCCAAGGGGGCTTCCTTAGTCTTGCCTGTGCGACTAAGCAGGTCTATGACCTGGGTAAATGGAAAGGGAATCCCTTATGTTCGGGCTACCTTGCTCCCATCTTCGTAGGCTTGCCACGGTAAACTGGTATTTCTAGGCCTACTATCAGCTCCAACCAGTAAGTCTTCGGGCCTGCTATTAGCGCCAAGTTAATAAACTGTGGAGCCTGCTATCAGCCCTAGGCTAGTAATGTCTTGGGGCCTGCTTTCGGCGCCAAGCATTAGCCTCTACTTGCAGAGGGAAGCCTCTCTCAAAGGCTGCTATCACCTTGGTAGGATATTCCCTCTGCAACTTAGTTGCTGCGATAGTAGTTGTTGCGGTAGTCATTTCCTATGGCAAGTTCAAACAGTAGCACCGAAGATATTAGAGATGGCGGCGCCGACAGAATGCCTTTGCAACTTGGGTGCTGCAAGTATTGCCTCGACAACTTAGTCGCTTCGATTTTATCTTTCCCTCAGCAATTTCAGATGGCAGCAGAACCGAAGATATTATTAATGGCGGCGCTGAGGCAAAGTGCCTTAGCAACTTTGCCGCTGCACATGTTCCCTTTGCAACTTCACCGCTGCAGGTGTTGCCCCTGCAACTTAAATTGGGCATTTTTCTTCGCAGAGTCTATCTAGAGCCTTGGTGGGTCGGACCTGCTTCGGCCCACTTGTTGGCCCACTTCCTTTGGGCTTTGGCCCATGCTCCTTTTTTATCCCTGGTCGCCTCTTTGGGGCGATCTCAGTGCTTAGGTCCATATTTAGTTTGGGTTTTAATTTCTGACCCTCTACAGTAAGAAATCTTTTTTTCTCTCTCTCTCAAATGGCTTCATGGGTTGGTTTTGGGTTTCCTCCATTGGTGCTCATTGTTCTTGTTCAACTTGCAAAAGTAAAGAACTGTTTAGGTGCCTATGACTTGTACCAGGGGAGTTGGGTGAGTGACCCATCATACCCTCTATACAATGCCACCACGTGTTCATTGAGAAAGAGTTCAATTGCCAGAGGAATGGTCGTCCTAATACCAGCTACCTCAAATATAGGTGGCACCCGAAATTCGCTGTGATTTACCAAGGTACCCATTTTACCATTAATAATTTACGATTATTTATATGTTATATACATAATGGTTTTTCTTCAAGCAAATTATTTGAAAATAGAGTTTTTATACAAAAAGTTGTAAAAGAATGATGAGTTAATGACATTTTAAAGTGTAAACTATACTGATTTTCTTTGAAATTTGGAGAAAATATAACAAGTCCAACAGTTTTCACATAATTATATTAGATTCCCTAAGATTTTAATTCACATAATATTTTGTCTTCTTTTCATCAATAATTCATTAGTCATATGAATGAATAAAATAATATTTTTTAGATCTTTTATACTAATATATAGTCTTATGTGTTTTTATATAATCTAAATTAATTTCGATCATTTTAACCATATTAAAAGAGAATTCAATGTAATTATGTTAAAACAGTAGAGTTTGGGAGGACAGTGTCATTTCCTTTTAAAATGTAGAATGTTAATGCCGGAATATGTATAAAAGTTGAATAGAAATATATAACAAAATGCATAGGAATATATATATATATATATATAGATTTGATTTTTTTTTTGGTGACATTATTTATTGGGCGGCGGCTATTATCATTGATGTATTGTATTATTGTATCCTACCTGTCTTTTTTTTTTTTTTAATTTTTTATAATGACATAACTTTTTATTTTTATTTTTTTGCAACACAATCTTTTGATAGGAAAAATCTAAGAACCTGTTTGGTATCCTTTTTAAAAACAGAATAACGAAAAGTTCAAAAAAAGACGCCTCATTTTTATATTTGCACGCAAATATTTTTCAAGCTTTTTGAAACCGATTTAAAAGTTTTAAAAACGGATGGTTTGTTAAAATTTTCAAGAAACTACTTTTTTGGAAAGAATTTGCCACATTGTTTTTTTATGGTTTCTAAAATAAAAAAAAAATAGAAATTAAAAATGACACAAAATAGAAATTTTTGTACTTTCTTACTTGTTTTCCAAGCTGTTGTTGTTTGGTGGATTTTCTTCTGGTACCACTACAAGAAATTTCACTTTTGGCGATCAAATTTTTAGTTGCCAAAAGTACGATTTTAGTCGCCAAAAATTTTGCCCAACTAAATATTTTGGTCACGAGAAGGTTGTCAGGGAAGGTATTAGCGACTAAAAAATATTTAGTCACCAAAAGTCCTATAAATGGCAACTAATATTTTTAATTGTCAAAAATAATATTTTAGTCGCCAAAAATCTTATTTTCCTCTACTAAAACTTTGGTCACCAAAACTTGAAGTATCTACGGCGACCAAAGTTTTAGTCGCCAAAGGGTTTTTTTTTCATCTTATTTTTTTTTTTTTCATTTTTTTTTTAGATACTAAACTCTTGGTCGCCTAAAGTCTGCTTTTATTTTAGCTACTAAATATTTACTAGCCAAAAGTTTTTCTCCATTGTATTTTTATTTTTAGCTACTAATATTTAGTAGCCAAAAGTTTTTTTCCATTTTATTTTTATTTTTAGCTACTAACTATTTAGTCGCTAAAAATATTTACTTCATTTTTTTCTAATAATTGTTTAGTCGCCAAAAAACATGATTTTATTTTTTTTTTAATTAATTTGTCCACAGCATGTATGTATTCCATGCAACCTATATCGTATATATAAATAAAACAATACATATATTATCAATCATTCTGCAATTTGCATTCATTTCACTTCCAATCATCCAAAAAGGAATAACTTTTAATGTCAAATTTCATACAAATTAAGTATATTCCAACCTAAAATAATAATATTATTCCATAGAAAACAGATAATCATACCAAAACATGTCCTCCAACCTAAAATAATAATATTATTCCGTACAAAACATAGAATCATACCAAAACATGTCCTCCACACACAAATATATTCACTATCATACCAAATATATTCCCTAAAGAAGATATCTTTATTGCTGTAAAGTGAGTTGATATTGATGTCCATAAGCCGAGACACCTCACCCTGAAATTCAAACTTCTCTGCTTTACTGTGGAGTGATCTCTTCGACAAGTTTCCCTAAACCACATAATTACAGAATATGTTAGAAGAAGAAGAAAAAGAAAACAAAAATGGAGAGATGGAGACAGAGAGAGGGGAAGGTAAAGAATTAGAAAATTCCAGTTCTTAGAGAAAAAATGTCCATACATTCCAACAACATATTTGGCATTTGAAATATAAGCAAGGGGTCACTTTCAATAATCAGAGACACTAAGAAATAAAGGTAGTTCACGTACCATATCAAAATACACAAAAGGGAAATACTAAAAACTTCTTAAATTATGTCATATCATCAATTGATACACTAGTTAGTACACTAATTGGTATATATAACATTATTTCAGGGAGAAAATAAGAGAAGAACATATGGATCTACTACCCAACTGTTTTTGAAACAATTATGAAATATATCCATTATAGGATTTTCTATTTATGTGATAAAATAAAAAAATAATTTATTTTATTTTTTGTGTATTAATCTGTGTTGGTCCATTATAGGATTTCCTCCACAAATGTGTGTTTGGATTATTCATTCTCCAAGGTGTCTGCAAGAAAGACTCCAATTAATAAGTACATATAGTTCTTTTAAAATTGTTTCTTACTTGTAAGAAAATAACAATGCACATACACACTTACCATAGAAAGATGCTAATACATACGCATCTCATGTTAGTTCCATTAAAGCATTGTTCTAAAAAGCTAATAATAATTGTGTAGAAAGGATTTTTTTTATTTTTTATTTTGTAGTTTTCTTAAGAAACAATACTAATGACTTATATTTCAAGAGATCTATAAAAGGCATTTCCATGAAGAAACCAGTAACAAATTCTAGAGGTTTTTTCTCCAAACTAATGGAAATTACAACGATGTTGACAAGGAGTATGACAAATAGCTTGCAATGGTAAACATTAATAGTGTTCTTTAGTGAGGCATGATAGTAGGAAATTTATAATAGAAAATCAAAAGATTTAGCAAAATTTGAAGTTCTAGACAGTGCTCAAACCCTACAAACATTCATATATGAAAAACAACAAAACAAATGGTTTTAGTAGCCAAAACTCAATATACAACGACTAAACGTTTGGTCGCCAAAGATAAAAAATAATTTTTTATTTTACATTCGGCGACTAAATTATTTTAGTAGCCAAAACTCAATATACGGCAACTAAAATATTTTTTTTGTCACCAATTCTTTTATTTTTAGCAACAAAAGTTTTTTAGTCACTAATAATCAATATACCCCAACTAAAAAAATTAGTAGCTAAATATTATACTTTTGCTGACTAAAAAAAATTTTGGTCACCAATTCTACAACTTTTGGCGACTAAATTTTTTTTAGTCGCCAATTTTGGTCGCCAAAGGTGCATTTTGTTGTGTAAAGCTGCATGCAATGTCCATGTATAATACATTAATCACTTGATTGCAGATTCAATTTACTGAGTTTTTTTTTTTTTTTATCGGCAAAAAAAGACTTTATTGATGTAAGGAACAAGTACATGGTACAAAATAAATTACACCAATAAAGAAAATGGAAGTGCAAGAGCATCACAATGAGCTAAATCATCCTAATTAGGTTGGCACCAAAAAGCTCATCCTATCATTTGCTAGCACCCCCAAAGTTGGTGAGAAACCAATGAAAGAAACAGACCAAAACACCACAGCAACAACACACTGAACCACTACTGCTGCTAGACCCCAAACCAATGAAAACAGATCAACACAAATCAGCAAAACAGCCCACTAGAGTCCAACATAGACCTTAGACAAAACAACCAACCACACCAGAGTCCATCATAGCAGTAGCCATGCTCAGATCACCCTCAGTCAAGATGCAAGCTCAACAAACAATAACACCGCATAACTAACCAGAGCATAACTGAGCAGTCAACAGGCAAAACACCCAAACAGAACTAGAGTCAGTAGCAGCTGAGCATATCAGATCAGCAGCATAGCACTAGCTGAACATATCAGATCAGTAGCATAGCATATCAGCAGCATAACAATCTTTATATAACATCATTAGCAACCACTAACTACAAAATGTACATCAAAGTCTAATATAGAAAACTAGGTAAACTCTAAGATAATACATAATGCACCAACTTTGCCTTTAGTCAAAAAACTTTTCAAGATCCTCAAATTTCATATTTTCTGCCATCACCAAGTTATCCCATTCCCATAAGCCACTCTCTTGGATTCCTTTGGTCCACAAGTTGTTGTCTTGTAAACTATTCAGCAATTAAATCAGGGCCAAATAGCCAAGTAGCCACCCAACTCTGACAAACAACCATTCATCAAGACAGACCAACCAGCATAATAGCCCTACAAACAGCCATTCATCCACCATTTGCTATTTGCTAGCACCTCAGCATAGCAGTCCATTTATAGCAGAAAAAACTCCCCAAAATAGCAGCGAGAGGCAGCAACCAAAGCATAACAGTTCAGACAGCTCCACTCTAGCTTAGCCACCATTTCAAAGGTAAAAAAAGACCAGAGCAATCCATCAGCAATCAGCCAATCATCTGAGACAGACCATACAATAATCCTACCAATGCTAGCACCTAAGCATATAAGTCCAACATCAAGCAAAACAGACTACTAGATAGATAAGGCAAAATAAGAACACAGTAGAGCAAACAACTAGACACCTAAGGCAATAAGACCTCAGCATAGCAGCAGACACATTTCAGATCAAAATATAGAACTAAATCACCCCAGAAAACAAAGCAAATATTCAGATATTCAGATCAAAGTGTAGGACTAAAACAACACCAGAGAGCACCACTGAGTCATTAAGACCTCAGCAAAGCAGCAGACACATTTCAGATCAAAATGTATAACTAAAACACAGCTCAGAGTCAACCTCAGACAGCAGCCATGGTCAAACCATGATGCACACTTTAACCAGCTACAGATTATTCACTATGTCATTAACAGAGTAACTAAAGGAAGGGTTAGAAGCTCTGACCCACAATGCAATCTTGACCTTGATAAGCTCACACAACCCTTCCAAGTCCACTTGAGAACCATTAAAAATACTCTCGTTCCTCTGCCTCCAAATGGACCATAACACTGCCAATGGAATGACCTTCCAAATAGCTTTCCCCATTTTTTTTATTCTATATCCCTCCCATCATTGCAATAGACTTGCCACTGACCCCGGCATAGCCAGGAAACTCTCCACCAGTTGATAATATTGGACCAGATCCTCCAAGTAAGATGGCAACACAGCAACACATGATTTACAGTTTCCATATCATTCCTGCAAAAAATACAGTTTACATTTGATGCTTCACTTAGAACTCCAAGTCTTTGGAGATAACAGGCTGTCTTGATTCTCTCTCTCCATGCTAACCACCCAAAAAATTGCACCTTTGGTGGAGCCACATTCTTCCAAATGAATTCCCCTAATTTTACATTAACTTCAGATTGTGGTTCACTTCCCTTGTAGATTGAAGCAACTATAAACCTACCAGACTTATCTGCATTCCAGATTAATGTATCTAACAGTTCCTTCCTGTGAACTAGTGCATTTTGTATCATCATCATCAACCTCCTCAGTTGTTCACTTTCCCATTGAAACAGAGTTCTTCTAAAGACCAATCCCCACTCTTCATTCCCACCTCTCCTGCTAGTGATCTCTACCACTGATTCACCTTTATCAAGAGCCACAGAGAATAATCTAGGAAATACATCTTTTAGACACCCATTACCAACCGAATTATCAAGCCAGAATCTTGTTCTCCTCCCATCACCAATACTAATTTTTATGTTAGCCTTGAAAAAATCCACCACCTCAGGGTAAGATCCAGCAACCCCCAATATATCTCTCCAAACCATAGACAACCTTGTACTTGCAACAGGTAGTGGCCACCAACGCCCACCACCCTCTAGGTATTTGCTACAAATCACTTTTTTCCATAGAGTGTCATTTTCACACCCAAATCTCCACCACCATTTCAAAAGAAGATAGATATTCATGAGTCTCACCTTTCTAATGTCTAAACCCCCTTTACTTTTGCTTTGAGTGATTTCCCCCCATTTGACCAAATGTATTTTCCTTCTTAGCCCATCACCTCCTCAAAGAAAACTAGACTGAATTTTATCTATCTCCTTTATAACCCCTTCAGGCATTTTAAACAGGGATAAGTCGAAAATAGGTAGGGAGGAGAGCACTGACTTTATCATTGTCAACCTACCAGCAACAGACAAAAATCTTCTTTTCCAAGAAGCCAACTTTTTTTTGAAATTGTCAATAACAGGTTGCCAAGTCCTTCTTCTCTTTGGATTAGCACCCAAAGGCATACCCAAATATTTCAATGGTAAACCTTGATGTAGACAATTGAAGATGGCAGCATATTCTTTACTTTGCTCCTCATGAATACCAATGCCACAAACCACACTCTTATGGTAGTTAATCTTTAGTCCAGACATTATCTCAAAGCACCTCAAAATCCTTTTAATATTAAGCACCTCCTCCCTTTTTGCCTCAGAAAATAATATTGTGTCATCTGCAAACTGTAAGTGGGTGATGTTTAGATCATTTGAACCAACAGTTACACCTTTAATCAACCCCAACTGTACAGCTCTATTCAGTAAAATGTTGATACCTTCAGCCACTATATTAAAGAGAAAAGGTGATAATGAATCACCTTGCCGATGACCCTTTTGGGGGCTGAATTCAAAGTTGGTGATCCATTCACCAAGATGGAAATTTTAGCTGTTGAAACACACTCCTTCATCCAATTTATCCATTTTGTGCCAAACCCAAAATTTGAGAGCATAGAAAATAGAAACTCCCAATTAATTGAGTCATATGCTTTCTCAAAATCACGTTTTAAAACTATGCCTTGTTTTTTCTTCTTCTTCCAACCATCAACAATTTCATTTGCCACCAGCACTCCATCCAAGATGCTTCTTCCACCTATAAAAGCTGATTGAGATTCACTTATAATCTTTGGCAATACTAGTTTAATCCTACTAGCTAATACTTTCGTAAGAACTTTGTACAGCAAACCTATGAGACTAATGGGCCTGTATTCACTAAGACAAGTAGGATTATCATTTTTTGGAATCAAAGCAATAAATGAGCTGTTAAGACCTCTCAGCAACTTAGAATTTTGGTGAAACTCTTCCATAAACTGCATCACATCCCCTTTTATTATCTACCAACATTTTTGAAACATCATCAACTTGAAACCATCTGGACCTGGGGCTTTGTTGCCATCACAATTTTGAACTGTTGCAGCAACTTCTGATTCTAAAAACTCAGCTTCCAGTGCAACTCTAACTTCATCACCCCCAATTGATTTAACAGGACCTGATAGCCTTGGCCTATTGAACCATGATTCTAAAAATTGCTTCTTGAAATGACTCAAAACTTCATCTCTTACTTCTTCAGGATCATCCTTCAACACCCCATTGGCAGTAACTGAACACAGAGCATTCCTATTGCTTCTAGAGGTAGCCATAACATAAAAAAAATTTGTATTTCTCTCCCTATTCAAGACCCAGTTAGCTCTAGACTTCTGCAACCATATCCACTCCACCAATTTACTCAATTTCCATGCCTCACCTTTGGCCTCTCTTCTCTTACTTATCTCCGATTCAGTCAATGGCCTTTCTTCCGCTACCAAATCAAAAACATGTAATTCCTCATCTAGAAGTTTTAGTTTAAAGTCCACATTACCAAAAATTTCATTATTCCATTGTTTCAGTGCCAGTCTAAGTGATTGAAATCTCCTTAGACACTTGAATCCAGCCCAACCATTTACATTAGTTTCAGCCCACCTTTTCTTCACAAAAGCTTTGAAATTCAGATGAAGTGACCAGGCATTCAGAAATCTAAATGGCTTTGGACCCAAATCCCTTTCATCTCCCATGAGTAAAATAGGGCAATGATCTGAGAGCCTTTTAGGTAATCCCCACAATTTGAAATTGAAATTCTGCAACTAATCTGGACTGAGTAAGAACCTGTCCAATCTACTCCATTTTTCTCCTTCTTGGGAGTTACACCAAGTAAATTTTCTCCCCATCATTGGAATATCATACACTTCCAGACTATCAATTAACTCATTGAAGTCACTGATTTCTCTATTTCTTATAGAACAAACCATCCTCTCAGAAACAGTCCTCACTTCATTAAAATCACCCCCCAAACACCAAGGTTTGTCATATATTTGCTTTAGATTTTTCAATATACCCCAAACCTGTTTCCTACTTGCACCATCATTTGGGCCATATACATTTACAACAACACATTCAAAGCTACTATAAAGAGTACCTGACAAAATGATGAAATTCCTATTGCTACAGCAGTCCACCAATGAGAATACTTCTGGATTCCAGATGCATAATAATCCACCAGCTACTCCCTCTGAATCCACTACCATGAATTTCATTTTCTCACCAGGCCAACATGATCTAACAAATTCCTAATTGATTATTGACCTCTTTGTTTCTTGAAAGTAACACCATATCCACTTTCCTCTCATAGAATATATTTTTGATCTTCCTTCTTTTGATAGGTTTGCCTAGCCCTCTAACATTCCAGGTTAATAACTTCATTAAAAACAAGTGCACTCATCAATTCACCAGAGGGACAGATTAATCTGCCTTCCCACTCTTTGATGCCAGCTTCTCCTTGTCTTTTACTTCCAGTTCCATCAATTTGCTGAGCACTTCCTCCTCATTTCCATTACACTTCATCCCAAGAACTTGCCCTATTTGGAGTGATGCTTCAGCCTCATTAAGTAATAGCTGACCACTCCCAGATTTTCTTGCCATTAATAAAGAAATTGTTGTAACTGCAGACCTGAATATAGCTCCTTTTTTGAGTTGCCGAGATGGTCCAACCCCCAATTGTAAATTGCCTTTTTTCTTCTCCTGAAATTTCGCAGCCCCTTTTGCTTTCTCTTGTTGTCTTGTTTTTCTTTTTTGAACTGTCAGTGCAAATTTGCTTTTTACCCATTGATGCTCTTGTTCAATTTCTTTGTGGGCTTCCTCTCCGCCTCTGTGTTGATATCCAGTCTCCTTTGGAGATTGTATTTCTGAGTCCCTTACCTCAGATACTCTATGGCCCACTATATCACCACACTCAACTGCATTGGCCTTATTTAATAGAACCTCAATGTTTAGCCCATGCCCATTATTCTCAAACCCACTTAGACTCCTCATGAAACCTGAAGTAGGAGATCCATCATCAACGACCTGATTTCCTTCTTTTTGAATATGGCCAGATCGTTTCTCTAACTGGACTGGCCTTCCCCTGCATGCGTCCCCATTGCTTACATTTTGAATCTACATACAGGTTGTCTTCTCTATGTTCATGACAGTCTCCGCCACCACGGACACGCTTGGCCATCGAACATGACCATCCATGTCAATATGATCATCATTTCTGACCCATATTCCTCCTGCCTCCTCAGCACCTCCTTTGTCCAGATCACCACCAACCTGGCCCTCTACATCAGCTTCATCATCAACTTTCTTGCTTCCCACTTCAGATCTTTGCTCTTGTTCATCACTAGTAGAGGTTTGCTTAACCCTTGTGTTCTGCCCAGTATAGCACTTGCACTATTTATAGATCACCTCTGAGATAACAACATGTTCTTCACATACTCGCACTGGATAAGATGTCTCCTTGCATCTCAAGTTGATTGTTCTATTTATGGACTCCATACATTTAGTGGCTATCCTCACTTTCCCACTGTGGCATGAGTTCGATCTAACTGTATCATCATCTAAACTTATGACTTCTCCCCACAGCCTTCCAATGCTACTGAACGTTTTACTACTCCAGAGATTTAATGGCACACCATAACATGTAATCCAAGCCAGCCTTTCTTGTTCAATTGTCATCCCCTGCTTCCATTCCTTAATTGACTTACTCCAATCATGTACCCACCTCTCCATTAATTTCAGCTTCTCTTTCAGGCTTCCCACTGATTCAAAAGTTAAGACCATATCTCTACCACCACCATCTCTAACCTGAATGTCTCCCATGCCTCTAATTTTTAATTCCTCTTTAAATGCTTCTGCACAGTGTATTGGCTTAAGTCGAACATTCACACTTTCATAGAGCCAACCATTTCCTTCCTCGAAAGCATTTAGAGTAATGCTTGTATTGGTCACTAGCCATCTGCCACTTAAAGCTTGAGCATATGACTTCCCACCTTGTACCAGATTTGGAGCTCGACTGGTACTGCCAATATCCCTTCTTCCACCTGTTACATTTAATGGCCTCTGTTTTTCCTCCTTACCTTTTACAAAACTTGCTTCTTTTATTTTAAACGCTCTGTTATCACACCAGATTCCATGAGCTTTTTGGACTGCCATATGCTGCCACTAAACAGGCATAATGAACAAAACCAAATCTTGATCTAGTCATCTTCCTTCTTTTGTTTGGGATAAACACATCCTTTACAATCCCAAAGTTGGTAAATACTTTATACAGCCCTTTTGGATCCATAGAGTCTGGTAGATTATCCACAAAGATCGTGTGAATCTCATTCTCCATGGCATTATTCCTAAAACCTTGCCCCCCATGTTTTCTTAGCACCGACTTCCACCCTGCATTGACCTCCATCTTCAACTCCTAATTTAAATGCCCATTTACTGAGTTCTAGAGTAAGAATAAGATTATTTTTATATATTTGTACTTGTGATCTATAACCCTAGTACTATGTATGTACTTGGAGAGCACAACTATCTCTATATCTCATTTGTAACTTTTATTTATTTATTTTTATCACAATGAAAGTATAAGGTTTCGTTTGGGAACATGTTATTTTAGTAATTTTTTGACTTTTTACAAAAATGTGGAGAAAAATAGAGAGAGTGATGTAACAATTTTTAATGACTTTTTAACTAAAATGTTTAATCCCCAAACATGCCAATATAGACATAAGGCTTTGGCTCACCCTATTGGGAAAAACCATTTTCAAGTGCTGGCGACATGTCTCCCCCAAGACAGTAGTGTGGAGAGACTTGGAGCAAGCGCTCGTTTTTGTTGTATTTAATTTGTATAGCCAATGGCTTTAACTATATTGACCTAGACTCATTTTGTTGTAACTAAGGAATGACTTGGAAAGGTGTAAGTCGTTAGAGCATTTAATTATCTTTTCAACTTTCATATTTTGATTATTAGTAAATTCAGGATAGGACATTTATGAATGTATATCACATGTGTCACCTTTTGTATATTAACTCTGATGAATGAAAGTGTGTTGTTCCAATTCTACTTCTGCAAATGGGATGGGTTTGTCATATTTATTTTGGGGCATTACAGGTTTGTCTTTTACTGCAATAGTTGTGGTACTTAGTTTGTTGATCTTGATGGGATTATATGCAGAGTATAATATATCTAAATTATTAATTTTATAATTGTTATAATTTGAAACGTCAATTTTATTAAATAAGTGCTAATGGTTAAATTTTTTTTTCTTTTTTCTTTTTTTACAGATTGCTTTTGCATGGGTTATTGTGGATATGTACTAAAAGCATTTGTTCTATATATGGAAGACATTTATTTTGGAATAATCCTTTGTTTTGGAAATCCAGTGTTTTTGTATGTAATTTTTAATTTAGATGGATTATACTTGGCTTGTATGGATTTATATGATATTTGGAATATGATGTTACAAGTTAAAGTTTTTGAATAGTTGATAATGAAATGGGTATTATTGATAATGGATTTAGATTATAATTGATAGATATATTATTCTGTATATGTACAAGTTACAGGTTGCATTGATAATGAAATGTATATAATTTAGAAATTAATGAAAAATATTCAATTTGTGCATTTTAAAAAAAAATTAATAAATAGAGCTTGAGCTTTTGGTGACAAAATATTTAGTAGCCAAAAAATAAAAAAGGAACTTATTGGCGACTAAACAGTTAGTAGCCAAAAAAAAAAAAAAAAAGTTTTTGATGACTAAAAAATTGGTAGCCAAAAAGGAGTGTCATGTTTTTAGCGACTAAAAAATTGGTAGCTAAAAAACTGAAGATGGAAAATAAACTTCTTTTTGGCGAATATTTTCTTTTGGTCGATTAAATTTTTAGTCGCCAATTGGTGACTTTCGGCAACTAAAAAAAAAATTAGTTGCCAATACCTTTCCCGACAATCACCTATCGACAAAGCTGGCAACCAAAAAATTTAGTTGGTAAAAATTTTTGGCAACTAAAAAATGACTTTTGGCGACTAAAAATTTAGTCACCAAAAGTGTAATTTGTTGTAGTGAACTTGATCACCCTTGTACACTTTTGAGACGTGATCAATTCTTGTTAAACACAAAGATTGATATAATTTCTCTCCTATTATGGGTCTCTTTGTCGTATTGTTCATTTCTTATGGACTTCTATAATTGTTGGACTATGAATAGCTATATACACTACAGTAAAAATGGGGTATGGTGGCTTTTTTTAACGACATTTTTTTAAACGTCACTGTTATTAATATTTAATGGCATTTATCAAACGCCGCATACTATTTTAAATAAAATGACACTGTTTTATAATAGGATGTGTTTAGAAATGCCTCCAAATGCGATGGCTACACGCGCCTTCTTTTTGAAACCCTTATTTTGAATCTAAGCCCTTGTTATCTCTCAAACCCTTGTACACACACACATCTCTCTCTCTCTCTCTCTCTCTCTCTCTCTCAAGCCTCTCTAAGCTCCATCGAAGTGATTTCGAAGCTCCATCAAAGATTCAAATCTAAGCTCCATCGAAGATTCAGATCTAAGCACCATCGAAGCGATTTCGAAGCTCCATCAAAGATTCAAATCGAAGCTCCATCGCCAGCACCATCTGTACCGGCGAGGTAGCGAGCTCCACTATCTCTCCTCTCTCTCTTTAGATCTATAAAATCAATGTTTTAAGGTATTCTTACTTGATCCTCATTTGTGGAGATTCAGTGTTTTCCAAAAGCTCAGATCTGAACTCTGACCCCTCGATTACTCGCATTTCAAGCTCCAATGGCGGCGAATAGTCTACTTTGTTTCTGAACTTTAATTGGTACTCTCTCTCTCTCTCTCTCTCTCTCTCTCTCTCTCTCACTCTCACTCTATTTGTGGTCTTATTGGCCAAGGCATTGCAAATTTGATTCGTTAAGACTAGTGTATATGGGACATGATCTCTAGTCTATATTTCATTAGTTAAGACTAGTGTATAACCCACAGGAAAAGATCATTTGCCTAGAAGCATGGAAGAAATGGAAAACAAGATCTCAGACTTTGAATTTCCTTTGTATGAAATTTCATCCTACAAATTAACATGTCAACTCGAGAGTTCCAGAAACATTTTGCATTTTTTCTGCAAACTGATAGCTTAAAATATTATGGTGTGTCCTATTGTAGGCTGTAGGAAGGCTTTTAAATATTATGGTGTGGCCTAGATTATGTCCTTGCTGCCCTAGCTCTGTATTTGGTATTTGGCAATATAAAAAAGACTACCTATTGGTTACTTGCATTGAGAACTACTTACTTGTTCTTAAGTTTGGAAATATTGCAGTGAAAGTTTATTAGACAAATGGTATGATTTGAATATTCGCAACATTGTTGCTGCAAGGCTAAGGTTTGGTAGGACCTTTAACTGTAAAGGCATTGACCTAATAATCCATCTTGGTCTGAATACACACAAAAAAGACATACATATGTAAATCAATACACAGACGTATGCACAATTGAGCATGTCATTAAGGTAAGCAGTAAGCTGCTTGGACTACTGAACCTTTAGCTGGAAGACATGTTACATAGGTGTGGCAACTGGCCTTGATCTAAGTATTGTACTAGTAACCTTGATACGGTCCAACTTGGGCCTGAGACCATCAACTATGTCATGCTTGATCCAGTGATAAACTTACCAAGGGTAGCACTAGAAATGCAACTTACTAACTCAATTAAACTTGGTATTGTTAATTAATGTTTGCTAAGCGTGAATAATGAAACTTATGGTTGATATGCTTCTATAGGTTGTCTAGTACCTAGAAACAAGGATGGCATGGCATCTAAAACCCTTCATGTTTGAAGAGAATATTAAACATGTCAATATTTTAAAGTTAGACTTGCAATTGGCTTTGCAAGTCTCGTATTATTATTTTGTGAGCCATTTTCTGGTTTTCATTCTTATGATTGTTAGCTTCATAATGTTTTGTTTTATATTTATCTTAGTTCATAGCTTACTATCTATTTCTCTAACAAACGATTACTTATAAATAAATAAATAAATAATATTTCTAAATTCAGCTAAAATGAAGTATTAGGGAAGTTTCTCAAGTTTTCTGGAACAAGTCCACTGAGATTATTATTGATAAGACTATGCAACCATCGCATCAGTAGCCATTACAACATAAGCCTCAGCAGTTGAAGCCACACCAGCTTAGTGTATCAAATATAGCTGCAAAGAGATATAAATATCAGAGTTGTAGTAGTGGTGGTTAGGATTCAGTTAGAGTTTGTTATAACAAACTCCTAACTAACTCTCTTGTATCAAATATAAATAGGTACATGACTGAGTGTAAAGATTGATTATGAATAGAATATGAAACTCTTCATTCATAGCAGTAAGCCAGAGAGGAGAAGTTAAAGCTTGAGTAACAGTCTGAGGCTCAATAATAGTAAGATCCACTAGAGGAGTGTGAGCAAGATGACAAGAGTGAGCTGGAAGAGGCTGAGAGAGAGAAGAAGCTTTAGACCTAGTAATCATAGGATAAGTATTGCAGGAAGAAGAGTGAGAAGGGAGAAATGGAAGGTGAATAGAGATAGACTCAATAGGAATAGAAGAAGTAGGACCAGCAAGGACTTTAGGTACAACAAGAACTGCAGGTAAGACAGAGACTACAGGAACAAAACTGGCAGGTGGAATAGAAAAAACCATAGCAGCAATAGGATGGTCAGAGATAGAAGCCAATGGAGAAAAAGATGAGGAAGTAGCAGGAGGAATAGGTAAGGAATAGGCTGCAGACTGAGAAGGAGACCAGAAAAAGGATGTAAGAGTGGGTAAAGTAAGAAAAGTAGGTGTCTGAGTAGCAAATGGGAAGCAAGACTCATTAAACAAGACATGTCTGGACAAATAAATTTTGTCAGTAGAGGGATCCAAACATCTGTATCCTTTAGTGGAAGGGTGGTAGCCTAAGAAAACACAAGGTGAAGATCTTGGTTGAAGTTTATGATCAATATAAGGTTGAAGCCAAGGAAAACATTGGCAACCGAACACTTTGAAAAACTCATAATCTGGGATAGCATGAAAGAGTAACTGAAAAGGAGATTTATGATGAAGAGACAAACTAGGCATTCTATTTATAAGGAACACAGTTGTAGCTAAAGCTTCAAACCAGTAAGTAAGAGGCATGCAAGACTGATACATTAATGCAATGGTTGTCTCAACAATGTGTTGATGTTTTCTTTCAGCAATGCCATTTTGTTCTGGAGTATAAGGACAAGTGAGATGATGAAGAATACCATTTTGACCAAGATAACTATCCATTTGCTGATTAACAAACTCAGTCCCATTATCAGTCCTGAGAATTTTCTTCTGTTCCACCTGCCAGTTCTGTTCCTACAGTCTCTGCCTTATCTGCAGTTCATGTTGTACTTGAAGTCCCTGCCGGTCCTACTTCTTCTATTCCTATTGAGTCTATCTCTATTCACCTCCCATTTCTCCCTTCTCACTCTTCTTCCTATAATACTCATCCTATGACTACTAGGTCTAAAACTTCTTTTCTCTTTCTCAGCCTTTTCCAGCTCCTTCTTGTCATCTTGCTCACACTCCTCCAGTGGATCTTACTATTATTGAGCCTCAAATTGCTACTCAAGCTTTAACTTCTCCTCTCTAGCTTACTGCTATGAATGAAGAGTTTCAGGCTGTACATAAACAAGGTACTTGGACTCTTGTTCCTCCTCCTTCTACCAAATCTGCTATCGGTTGCAAGTGGGTGTTTCGTATTAAAAAAAATTCTAATGGTACCATTGCTCGTTACAAGGCTCACTTAGTTGCTAAGGGATACTTACAACAAAAGGGGGTGGATTATGATGAGACTTTTAGTCCTGTTGCTAAGCAACCCACTATCCGTATTCTCTTGTGTCTTGCACTTCAAAATCAGTGGCCACTCAAGCAGTTGGACATCTCCAATGCATTCTTACATGGCAAGTTGGATGAAGAGGTCTAGATGTTGCAACCTCAGGGATTTGTTGATTCCATATTTCCTCATCACGTGTGCAAACTGCACAAAGCTTTGTATGGCCTCAAGCAAGCTCCTCGGGCTTGGTACTCAACCTTCTCCTCTTTCTTACTTACTCAAGGCTTCTGTCATAGTCATTCTGATCCTTCTCTCTTTGTCAAATAGACATCTACTAGTCTCACTATTCTTCTCATCTATGTAGATGACATTTTGCTTACGGGTAGTGATTCTAGTTTGATTCAAGCTTTACTTGCTCAGATGCATGTGGCATTTTCCATGAAGGAAATAGGAGATGTCTCCTATTTTTTAGGCATCTCTGTTCAATCCCATTCCACTGATTATTTTTTATCTCAGCACAAGTATGCTCAAGAGCTGCTCCATAAAGCTGGCATGGTTCATTGTAAGCCCTGCTCTACACCTATTGCTCCAAAGTCTTCTGTTGTTCCTTCCTCCACTGATGTGCTTCCTTATGCTTAGCCTTCCTTTTATAGAAGTATAGTTGGTGCTTTATAGTACTTAACCATTACTCGACCTGACATTGCCTTTGCCGTTAATCAGGCTTGTCAGCATATGCAAGCCCCTACTAATGCTCACTTTGCCCTAGTTAAACGACTGCTGAGATACATTCAAGGCACTGTTTATCATGGTCTTACTTTCAGAAAAGGGTCCTATGATATCCATGCCTTTACTAATTCTAATTGGGCAGGGGACTGCACCGACAAAAGATCCATTTCTGGATTTTGTACATATCTTGGGTCCAATCTCATCTCTTGGTCTGCTAAAAAGCAACCCACAGTCTCCTGATCTTCCACTGAAGCTGAATATAAGTCTATGACTCACACTACAGTAGAAATCTGTTGGATTCAACAATTGCTCAAAGATTTATATGTTCCTTCTTCCACTGTGCCTGTGTTATGGTGTGACAATGTCTTTGCCATAGCCTTAGCCTCCAATCTAGTGTTCCATTCTAAGTCTAAACACATAGAGGTGGACTGTCATTTCATCCAAGAAAGAGTGGTTTCTAAACAAATCTCTTTGGCTTATATTGCTACCGATGATCATATTGCTGATATCTTTACTAAGCCTCTCTCTTCCTCTCGTTTCTTTATCTCAAATCCAAGCTTCTGCTGCTACCTAGCTCCATCATCTTGAGGGGCACTGATAAGACTATGCAGCCATTATATCAGCAGCCATTACAACATAAGCCTCAGCAGTTGAAGTCACAGCAGTTGAAGCCACACCAGCTTAGTGTATCGAATATAGCTGCAAAGAGATATAAATATTAGAGTTGTAGTAGTGGTGGTTAGGATTCAGTTAGAGTTTGTTATAACAAACTCCTAACTGACTCTCTTGTATCAAATATAAATAGGCACATGACTGAGTGTAAAGATTGATTGTGAATAGAATATCTTTTCTTATTTCTTGTTAATTATGAGACACATTAAAGACCTTTAGACTTGTTACTGTTGAAATAATTACTGGATAAATCTAGGTACTCCAACCCACCAAGCTTGCCCAATTCATTGGGTATCAGTCCAGATAAGCCATTCTTTGCAAGATTTAGAAACTTAAGCCTACCTAAATTACCTATGTCCGAAGGCAAGGTACCTGTTAAAAAATTATCAGAGAGATCAAGAGACTCCATTTGTGGATAAGAAGGTAGAACTAATAATCCAATTGCGCGTGAGCTTTGAAGAGGAATAGGTCCAGTAAAATGATTTCCTGAAAGGTTCAGGTTTGTCAAGGTCATTGATGTGAAAAAACTAGGTGGAATAAGTCCATCAAGTTTATTCAAACTCAGATCAACCATAGACAGCCTTTGAAAGTTCCCCAACACAGGAGGCAAGGTACCTTCTAAAGAATTATTTTTAATATTAAGAGTTGTCAAACTCGGGAACTGAGATGTCAGGTTAGGAATGCTTCCTGATAACTCATTTGAACTCAAGTCGAGAATCTCCAAAGTTTCTTCCCAACTTTGCATAACAAATATATCACCGGTGAGCACATTTCTGCTCAAATCCACTATGAGACATCCTCCCACAAAAGAAGGCAGAGAACCGGATAGCATATTTGATGAAAGATTCAAAATGCTCAAAGTTGTAGAATTGATCACCTGGATTAGACCTGTATACATACATATGCAAAAGATTAAACACTTCAGATAAGCAATCGACAAAATATTTGCTCAAGGAAGATGAGTGCAACCACCAAATAGCGTGCATCAGTAAGTTTTTAACATAAAAGAAAAGGACACTGAAGCCGTACTACCATGAAAGTTATTGTTGAATTGAGTCAGAAACTTTCTTCTTTGTACAGATTTTAGAAACATTCAGTTACCAAAGAAGAGGGTATGGGTAGGGGTAGGGGTAGGCATGGGCGTGTGAGGCTGAACAAAGAATTACAACCACATTCATACCTAATACAACCAAAAGATATGGAACATGTACCAGCCGGTACACTCAATAAAAACAGTGAATCTATAAGAATCCAAAACACAATGCCTCATGTCATAAAAATGTGAATGCAGGGTTAAACCTGTAGCATCCAGTTTCTTAGCTGGTAGTAGCACACAGATGTAGTGCACCTATTGTACCTTTAACCGTAGCAAAATGATTCAAATGAATCTAATAGCCTGTTTGGCAGAGGACTCAACAAGCCTTAAGCAGCAGCCACGGCAGCAAATATAGATTGGTGAGGTGAACTAGAAAGGCAACCCCGACTACAGGCTCAATAGATTAAAATGGGACGTCATATAAAAAAAGCTCAACAAATACCAACTATACTAATCCAAAATATTTACATCTAATCTAAAGAGTAATTGCTTAAATGCTCCTGGTCAGCCCACAGCTGCTTTTCAAATACTCCACTAACATCACGGAATATCCTTGAAAAGTATATTAAACCATTATCGATTTCTTTGTTTTCATAATTAAGTTCCAGATAAAGTAGATATAATTTCAATAAAAGAATATTAAAATATGATGAGTTTTATATGTCTCATGATGGCAACATGAAATTGGACCATATTTAGAAAAGAAAAAAAAAAATTAAGAAGCATTGAGTTGAGCTCTTCACCAGGACGATACTGTTGCCAAGACAGCTTTATTGTTCATATTTTCTAAATAAAGCAACATAACAAGATAGGCGTATGCTGATACATGCTCATCAACATATTGCTCCTTCAACTAACTAATGAGGGAAAGTCACAAGTTCAAGGCTCTCTTTTCTATATTGATGGAGCAACAATGCCTGGAGTACTGCAATAGTAAAATAATGTGGCAATGTTTACACTTTTGACTGTTGTTTAACATTTTACAACAACTACTTACTGCAGTAGAAAAATAATCCAACTGGTGACCTAATGGTCAAGAAGGCCCTTGAATACAACAACGCAAGATATTGTGGTATGCCATGGTATTTATAATTAGCGTCTTTTACCTCTTTTCTCTTTTGTTTTACTTTGGTTATGATGTGAAGCCAAGATTAGAGTAGGTCAATAGTGAAAACTTATTGCTATTAGTTATGGCCCTGTTCCTTCCATATGAAACTTCAAATATCTATAGATAGCATGCTATACTCTAAAAAAGTACTAGCTGATTTATACAAGTTAATTCCATTTGTGGTGTGTTCTTTAGGGAATATGACATCAATGAACATGAGGCTTTAGCACTTGTACCTCTGAATCAACACTCTTTGTTAAAGAATCAGCTAACACATATTAACATTAAATAATGTCGTGTCTTTGACTTTCTAAATTTTTGTATGTTTTGCGCACAAGACTGAATTTATGTTGCTGTAAATTTCATTTGATTGACTATGTTGCATGCGAGATGGTGTTGATTTATTTTATTACGTCAATTTCCATGCAGATTCTTGAAAGGGAGGAAGTTTGACATTAAGAAAACAAAGCACATGTGAGCTGAGATGCTTCAATGGAGGAAAGACTTTGGTGCTGACACTATCATGAAGGTAATTTCATCTGATGATTTTCCTGCTGCGTTAGTCTCAAATTCCTGCCATAGCTTTATAATGCCAGTTTTTGATAAATTGACTTGTTCTTTCTCTCTTTTGGTAAGGTTTTTAATGCAATTAAATAAATGGGTTAGTTCCTTTCTCAGCCCATCCACAAGCAAGCAAGTAGAATATGTCAAGTTCTTGTTATATCAAAATCAATCTCAATATGTTCCAGTACTCCTTTTATAGATTTGATAGATATTTTAAATTGAATCAAGAATGCGAGTGAATGTTCAATGAATGAAGTACTCATTATAGTACAATCGTAACATATCCATAATGATTCCTTAATTGAAGTTACCAACTATTTAAATGTTCCATTTGACCTTTTGAAGGTTGTTTTTGTGGCAATTGCAAATAGGGTGCAACCTATTCATCCACCACTGTTAGACAGGATGGAAGTCATTGAACTGCCAGGATATACACATGAAGAAAAGCTTAAAATAGCAATTCGACACCTCATCCAACGAGTTCTGGATCACCATGGCTTGAGTTCTGAGTTCTTTCAAATTCCTAAGGTATGAAGTTTTATAATATTGGTGAAGTATAACCAGAAGAATCAAACTTGTAGCATTTCTCCATCTTGGCTTCATGGCCCAGCATATGCCATTGACATATTACCGTGCTTTCCATTTGTAGATTTTGTACACAATAATGTACGATTTTGGTAACTATTAGTACTTGCTAATGGTTGGTCATTATTTGATGGCTCTGTTTTTTCGACTAAAAAGGCCACTTTTTGGCTATTTAAGCCAAAAAGAAAGTTTGTTTTTCAGCTTAAAAAGCGAACAATTGAAAAGAAAGAAGCAACTAAGAGACTTTTCTACTTCAGCAGCGCTTTAGGTAAGTTGTCCTTATATGCAGAATTCAATGTGTCATCTTTTCTACTTCAGGACTTTGCAATTATTTATAATAGATTCTTATTTTAGGGAATTGACATTAAAGAAATGCTTGCTGGTGCATTATTGATGGATGAGGCAAATAGGACCACTGCGGTAAAGATTTATTATTCATTCTCTTATTATTATTACTATTATTTTTAATCATTGTTGTCCTCTGATAGTAGTTTTGTTACTTGAGTAGCCAAACTATTCTCGTCTACTCAAGCAACTGAATAATGGACTTTCTACAATTGTGAGAAATGCATTTTTATCTTGTTAGAAATTGGGCGCCCATGTGGCATGACCCATGACCCTTTTGAACCTTATCCATATAAGTTTGAATTTGAATTCAAAACCTATTTGGATAACCCACTCATGATATCTGTATCTATCATATCAACTGATATGGATAGATGATATACTTAGCCTATATATCTGATATGATATATGGGATATGAGATGAATCAAATAACGTATGTTTTTTCCCATACTGACTCTCTCCCATTAAAATAACGATCAAGCTTTTTGCACTGTGACTTGATCAAGACTATTTGATCTTAGTCAAGACTATTTGATCTCCCATAAGTCAAAAAGTTCTGAAATGATTTTTGACATTGCACATATGAGATCGAGATCAATTAGATAAGAGCTTTCGTGCTTTTAGTTTTGACCAAGGTGACGAGTATCTATTTGAGTTATTTTTTAGAAAGCTCTGTGAAGAGAAATGGATGCTTAGAAAATTGATTATTCTTAGTACTCAGCAACACAAGAGTGTAGTAGAGATAAGGAATTAAGTATTGTTAATGTTAGGTGGATGATGGCGCAAAATGTTTCCCAATTGGGAATTGCACTTTAGTTTGTTGCCTATATCCCTAACTAAGTGCCCTCCATATCAGATTTTACACTCCATTTGAGTAATGGGTTAGCGGAGAGTCATCTATGGGCGATCTGTAACCGTTAAGCAGCTTATCTTTATTTTACTTCTCATAAGGTTGCAAAGTTAAGACCTAGGGTTCTATAGCGCATTATTGTATGTTGTCTTGTAAACACATAGGGTCATGTGGCACATTATTGTATGCTGTCATGTAAACCCTCCGGGTCATGTGCATATAGGTAAGCAACTTTGTGGTAGTGTAACTAAGTCACATAAAGTTTTCTTAGTAAAGGTGACGTGAATAGAGTTTTGGAACTCTATAAGATAGAGAATTCTAAGCATAGCGCTTTATGTACCTAGTTGAGAATGGAGAGAAATTTCCAATATCCTAGGGACAGTGGGAGCGATGTGCCTACTAGTGGATTAGTCCATTAGAGAAGAATACTCTACATTCTTTGTTGCGTGGTAGCGAATGTGAAAATTTTTCACGTCATTACTGGGTGATTGAGAGGGAAACATTCATGATTGCTCTGCAAGATGATAAAGAGCCTAGGATAATGCCAAAGGCTCTAGTCCCCTGTTTTTAAAAAGTGGATCAATGTCGCGCAGTTTAAGACAAAGTCTTTGAGGATTAACCATTTCTATAATTTGGTTGACTTTCTATTATGATGCGAAACTGTTCTAAAGTTATGTGCAATTTGGATAGTCATTGTTGAGGCACAAGGCTCGCTAGATACTGAAAAGTCGCACCATTGAGAAAAGTGTAGACCATGAGAAGACTTCCTCCTGGGGAGTGAGGTTATTTCGACTTAGGCTATGATTGACATAAGTTCAGAACATTGATTTGTGGACATTGTGACCCAACTTCTCGTTGGAGAATTGGATAAGTAGATCCGTAGGGATTTACCTTCTGATTTTATGTGAAAAGTTAGGAGCGCAAAAAGGTTGCTAGTTTCAAAAATCTTTTACAGCCTAAAACAGTTATCCAAATAGTGGTTCTTAGATTTCGTCGAGCTATGATAGGCCAACGATGATCGATGAAGGCCATTGAGGCATGATCAATGGTCCAAAAGAAGTTTTTCCTTACTTAGTCATTATGAGCCAGGAATTTATAAGGTTGTCGCCACCTAGGGTAGGTTGTCCTCTGTTTTAGATATGATGGACATGGGTGATGTAATTTATATGCTCGGATGTACGATCCTTAGGGATTGTTTTGGGATAATTCCCAGTTTGTGACATACATAAGGAATATCCTAGAATGATTCTAGATGCAAAATTGCAAACCCATTAACTTACTTATCGGTAAAAGCCAGAGCCTTAGCTATTAAGTGAATCCTCGGATTGTCTTTGGGAGAAACAGATGACCTATATTCCTTGTTTTTTTTTTTTTTTTTTGGTTGTGGGAGCCTGAAGTACGCTATGTGGGCGTGTTCGGCATGATAAGTGTTATCTTTGGTAAATGGTCAACTGAATTGTTTAGACATTGACCTTGCTTATTAGACTGTGGATAGAATGCTTTACTAGTAGTATATTAATTTGCTCCTTGTAAGATTCAATGCGCTAGTTGGGCGCATCTTGAATGAACACAGATTGGTCACCAAAATATCTTTAGAGATGTTATTGCGCAAGAGGTAGTGATCTTGAATCACTTCATGTGAGGCGCACATGGTGGATTCCGTTGTATATACTTATCGCAAGAGGTGCTGATAAGGCTTATGTTTGGAATCTAGAATTGCGCAAGCTGTGGTCGTGTTTTTTTTTTAAATCGATCACTTATTTGTTGTGAGATGATGGGATGTTGACACTATTATGGTTTGTGTCATAATGATTAGCAGATGATGATGTCAGCAGGCAAGATTGGCTCACTCACACGAGCAATCGCCTTTGGCGCTTGGGAGCGAGCAAGGATGAGACTAGTGGTTTATTTTTATTTGGAGCCAAGAGAGGCTGAAATTATCCACTATGTATATCGCCTTAGTTACAACCAAGATGAGGTCATGTTAAGGACCAAACATGGATGTTAATACCCACTTTTCATGTTGTGCCTGTTATGAGTAGCTAGATGCGAGATCTAATTTGGCACCTGGAAGACGAGCAAATAGAGAATTCGGGTTAGGCGCTAAAAAGCGACTAGACTAAGATCTGTACGGTGTATCGAGTATGACGTCACTCTTTTGGAAGAGTTACTCCGCTGTAACATGTATTCATACTATATGTGCTTGGCGACCGAGTAATGAGGTGAGAGAATGGATCCATATTTCCTCACTGCGTAAATCTTACGTGTCATTATTGATATGACTTTCATTTATGTACTCTTTTGTGACCTTTGACTATGTTATAAGGTAAGGGGTTGATGTTCTGCTACTTTGGTACGTTGCCTGCGGTCATGTATGATTCGACTTTAAGGGACATCACTGGGAAAGCAGTCAATCCTAAACTAAATGGCATGAGGGCAAAGAGAAGATCATCTAGTATTACACCACTATTGTATATTCACTGCCGGCAACTCAGACCGCTCTGTATGAGAGGCAGATTGAGTGTGAATATATTGCAAGAATTGAAAGAGTCAAACATGCTCTTTTGAGGGATTAGAGATGTTTTTTGGACCAGTGTAATTAGATCGGTCTGGGGTATATGAGACATTATTTTTATGTTGGCTCATTTTTGAGTTTCTAGTATAGAGCTCCTACATGCAGGTGTTCTCAGTGGTCGCACGGTGCATTGGCTAGTATGAGATTGTTCATTTTTTGGGGAGATTGAGATAGAGTTGTGGCAGTGTCATGCCAACTCATGTGCGAGTGGGAGATGTTAGAAATTGGGCGCCCATGTGGCATGACCCATGACCCTTTTGAACCTTATCCATGTAAGTTTAAATTTGAATTCAAAACCTATTTGGATAACCCACTCATGATATCTATATCTATCATATCAACTGATATGGATAGATGATATACTTAGCCTATATATCTGATACGATATATGGGATATGGGATGAATCAAATAACGTATGTTTTTTCCCATACCGACTCTCTCCCATTAAAATAACGATCGAGCTTTCTGCACTGTGACTTGTGTGGGTGATACTCATATTGTGGTATCACTCCACTGCTGGGTGTTTGTTGTTCGCATTTTTAAAGCACGTGATTTACCCACAAGATTCTTCGCTTCAGGTTCTATCACCTAAGGTATGATCTGATAATTTTTACCCGCTGCATTATACTTGTTTTACACATCTTCTCATTCTTCTCCTCCATACTTCTTTTTTCTGGCCTTGCAAAGGATGGTCTATCTCTTTCTCGCTATACAAAGGTATTGTTATATGTTGAGGTGTGTGTCTCCCACAATAGTTGTGTACCTTTTGTGTGGTCTATTGAACTTAAATATTATATCCAAAAAAATAGGCGAGGATTTGGTGTATTTGCAAAGGTTATTTTTCTTGCATACTCAATGAAATGAGAGTAGGTGGAGATTTTCATTGGTGTAAACTAATCATGATGGGGAAATTAAAGTTAAAAATTGGTTGGTTCTGTTTTAAAAAATGATTAATCAAATCAGTTTGGATTTACTTATTCATTATGAGAAAGCTGTTCGATTAGACCATTATCAAAATTGCACAACCCATGCAAATATTTCACTAAACTACGAGTTTTGTTTTTCTGTTTTATCAGTTTTCCTCCAGATGTCCTGAAATTCAATTGTTTCCAAGCAGTACATCTTGGCAAGGCTCTGTTTTGGTTTAGCTTTGTGCAATACATGTCATCAATTGGAATGTTGGTTATTTTGCTTTAATTTCTAAGGAGTATCTCATCCCCCTTCTTGATGACTCATAGACCTATAGCCACCAGCTATTATCTTGGTGTTATCTCCTGCCAATCCAATGGGGGAGAAGTGGAAGGTTCAAATCCCAGTTTTGGCTAGGGGGATACATTTTGAATTCTTACTTTTCAAGTGGACACACACGCACGCATTACACTTGATGTGAAATTGCATAATTGAATGTGAAATGATTATTTATTTCATTGCTCATGCTTGTAAGTAGGAAAAGAAGTTATGATAACAGAATATCAAAGTTTCCTTTTTTATTTATATTTATTTATTTATTTTTAGGTGAGGGATAACCCTGCAACATTGTTGGCTTTAAGCTGGTATTGGGCCTCTGGTGGAGTAGGATCCAAGGTTTTGCTTCACTCTGTCTTTTTCTCAGCCTCATTTCTACCTATGTTATGTTTCAGTTTCACTCATAAATATTTATGCACTGGTTTCTTTTTTTTCCACAGGATATGATTGTTCTTCCTTACAAGGATAGCCTATTATTATTTAGTAGGTATTTACAACAGTTGGTCATGGAGTCACTTGGGAAGGAGTTTGACTTAGATGGTAATCGGGTATGTCCAATCTTTGCCAACTCGTCTTGTTTGAACACGGAACAAATTTGATGTCCAAAAATATCATTATCTATTTAATTGGCGTGTTAGTATTGTTTACCATTGAAGCATTTTGAATTTGTGACACCTCTGGCAACTACAAAAAAGATGTGATGTGAGACTAAGGCTACTTATTTCAGATGGCCATATATTTTTGTTACACTATAGAGTGTCAACTTGGCAGTGGTTCAGGAGGAAACAGCTGAATGGTGTAGGAATTTTCTGAGGAAATATTCATTTTATCTTTCTTTGGAGGCAATTTTTAAATATTTTGGTTTTTAGGAAGGACTCTTATAACATGTTAGCATTGTTGCATCTAGTTAGGCAGATAGCATGTAAATTGTAATAACAAATTTTCTAGCAACTTTGTGTTTCATGTCTTTTTAATTTAAAAAGCGATTTTCTTCAATTTCACCCTCACTAGAAAGCAAAATTTGATGATACTATTATAAATCTTGTTTCTTATTCTCATATTCTATTACCCACCCATCAACAAGGAATTGGAAATATTGGATTTTGATTTCCTAATTGTTAAAATGGCATTTGATCCTGCATTTCCAATGTGTGGACATTTTGATGCAGATGGATGGTGCACTTTTATCCATTAACTGAGTTCTATCACCTACATATAATGATTTAAGACATGACTATCCTTGTCCACAATAGACAAGATACATCTCCTGTTAGATATGCCTTTATTTTATGTCAATGCTCAACAGCCCCTTTGGTAATCATGCTAGAATAAAATTTAGGTTGTTATTCTTTGGAATTTGAAGTTATCAACTAGCTATTAAAGCTTCAACAGTTAATCGAGCATGATATTTAAAATACCATGTCTAGCCTAGGCAAGGACATGTTGGTTGCCCAAGGCCCTGCTTTTACTATGTGTCGATGTTCATTTTGATCACTTATGCTAGCCTTACTTTCTTTTTTTATCTTTTTCTTTTTTCTTTACCTCAATAGGTGAATCAGGGACTTACTGATTATGGAAATAAAGGGAGAGCTTTTGTTCTCATGTAGTACCTTATATCATATATCTGTATATGTAGACCATATTTAAACCTTCCATTTCTTTTCTACAGCTACATCCAACAATTGAGGTCTATCCATTGTCCATTTTTGGCATGTTTGTATTGTTTAGCTCTGATTGATTTATATGTTTGATCAACTATTCCTTGGTCTAAACATAGACTTCATCACACTTAGACAAACCACAAATTCAATCTAACCAAAACACTTCTATATACATATATAGATATCGTTTACATTGGTCGTGTAATTCTTGATTTAGATTATCACGTATAATGGTTCGTAGGTTTAGGATTTTTGTAGAGTGTTGATGGATTTGGTTTGTTTTTAGCTTCTTTGCTCTTCTTTAGTGGTCTAACCATTTTTCACTTTGGCATATTTGTATTGTTTCTCTTTTGATTGATAAAGAATTTATTTTTCAGTTTTCTATTTATTAATGCCAATGATATAGAATGTACCTGTTGACTTTTTTCTTTGTTTCTTTGTTTTCAACTGTGGAGGAGCGCTCATAGAACTCCTAAGCAACCTAGATCTTTTGAATGATATTTCGTTTGTGAAGTTGGGCCTGTTGGATGATATTTCCTTTGTGAACTCCAAAGCATTTCATCATTTTTATTTGCTTATTATTGTGCTAACCAAGATTGTAGAAAATTGATGTGAAACTTCTGTTGAAATCATGTTTTTTTTGCTTGTCTTGTTGAATTTGTCTTTGACAGGTTTGCAATATGTGATAAAATATTTTTTCCTTCGGTTGTGTTTGTTGCTTGATTTTGGTTTAGAATAATTATGCAATGTTTGTTTAAATTTACTCAATATATTGAAATAGCAACAAACTTTTTTATCCATATTACTCCTATTTTTTAGTTTTATTACAAGTATTTTTTTGGGTTAAATCTTAGAGAATTAGCACAATTTAAAAAAATAAAAAAATGAAGCTATAACGTCGTTTTCAAACAACACTATAGTATAGTGCTAACAACTTTATTTTTAAAATAGAAAAGAGCTATCACGACGTTTTTAAAACGTTGCTAAATATGGCGTGACGTCATTGTACCGTTATGTAGTACATTTAGCGGCGTTTTCAAAAACGTCGTCTATACTAATACAGTGATGCTTTTAAAACGTCATAAAGCTACAGCGATGGCCGCATCTTCGGCGTTTGGTATTAAATATCACAAAAAGAATTAGCAGCGTTTTTGATAGCTATAGCAGCGTTTTTTAAATGCTACTAAAAATCTAATTTCCAACAGTGATATAATCATTTTCATAAACTAGCGGTGTGGACATCCAGATGAATGTGCTATTATAGGTGGAAGAGGCTTTAATTTAGACAGTTGTGGAAGACATGACACATATTAGAGTATTGCCTTCCTAAATTTAGGGTTTTAACATTTTTCTAGTTGATTAAAAAAGTAAATACATGGGGAATTGTATAATTCTTCTGAAGGTATTTTGAGAATTAAAATTTTGAGGCACTTTTGTCAACAATAATTCAAATGTTCACATATTATAATAGAATAGATAATCTCTTCCCAATTGACTAAAAACAAAATATGGACATAACCTCAGTCTTGGATTTAAGCATATAAATATCGTATTTTTTTGTGTGTATGTGTAATTTATGATTTCTTATTTATATTATGTCTTCTACTTTTCCATTCTCATTTATCTTAATTAAGTATATTGAAATTGATAACAAATGTTGGTTTTTGTAGATTTGATGGGCTAGGGTTTTTGAAGAGATTTCAAGGGAAGAGCATCACGTTTGTAGGGGATTCCTTGAGTCGAGACCAATGGCAGTCATTAACATCCTTGCTCTACAATGCAACTCCCAATTTAAAATACACTCTAACTAGAGTTGGTATGATTTCCACATTCACAATCACGGTATATGCTTAACAAATTAAATTTTTCCTTTTATGTGTTCCTTTTATTGCAAATTAAAATATATATCGTTCTGATTCCTAATTTTAAAAATATGATATCACATAATTTCTCGTAGAATTCTATTTATCATTTTCCTTTTTTCAAATAAATTCTACTCATAATATAATTAGCGGTTTGTGCATACCAGATGGATGTGTCATTAAACTCATAAGAGGTTATAACTTTTGATTTGATTTTGAATTTAATTAATTATATGAGGCTTTGATCTAGATAGTTACAGGAGACAAACAGTTACATAAAGACATTTTTCGAAAAGTAAAATTTGTGACATTTTGTGTTAATACCAACTCAAACATTTACTTTATATAATATAGACTGTATAATGTTATAATCAGATTAATCAAATAATTATAATCACAAGATTATATCTTTTTAGTTCTTTTTATTTTTTTAAAAAATAAATGTGATAAAATTATTTGATTATAATTATCAAATGGTATAACATGTATGACATTGGATGTAGGAGTATGGAGTAAAAGTGTTGTTGGATCGGAATATGTTTTTGGTGGACATTGTGAAGGAGAGCCAGGGCAGAATCTTGAAACTGGACTCCATTGTGAATAGTGGCAATAATTGGAAAGGGATGGATATGCTGATCTTCAACACCTGGCATTGGTGGAATTATTGAAATGCTCTACAACCGTTCGTCAATACTCCTCCTCCTTCAAATTTACTTTTTATTAGTTATGTTTGGAACATAAATTTAGATAAAAATTTAAAAAGAAGAAAAAAAGAATGAAATGTAAATATATTTTATTGACATTTCATCTTTTTTTTTTTTTTAAATTTAGTATTCAAATACAACCTTAATATTTTTACACTTTAATCTCATGAATTGTTACTCAGTATCATTTTATCTCATTTTAACAAAAAAATGCTACACTTTGTTGTATAATTGTATTGAACCATCAATTTGTAGTAACTTGTTTAGAATCGTTAGATTGATGGGAAATTAATGTGACTTGCACATAATATCTCAAATATTATTAGCAATTTTAATTGTCTACACTATGGATACATGAATACGACTATAGGTAGGAGAAATGAAGGAAAAAGAGAAGAATGTCATTTTAGATATTTCATAAAGGAAGTAGCTTGCCTCCAATCCGAAATCGTATTGGACGGTGTTGTTCGGCCCGTGGGGGCCCACCACGGGTCCCATTTTGATAATTCGAACCGTTCAATGTGTAAAACTCGTCGAGTACTATATGTCTGTAAAAAATCACATTGATCAAATATCGATAGCTATCTTATCGTATTAGTTTTTTGTCAACCGTTAATTTATTCACCGTTCATTTTTTTTTTTTATATACAAAACAGATTTAATCACATAGCTATCGATATCCGATCAACGTGATTTTTTACAAACATATAGTACTCGATGAGATCTACACATTAACGGTTCAGATTATCAAAACGGAACCCGTGGTGGGCCTCCACGGGCCGAACAGCCCCGTCCAGTCCGATCTCGGATCGAAGGCAAGTTGTTCTCTTTCAAAAATATTTTAGATGTCATGTGCAAAATTATATGTCAGACCCTTAACAAAAGATTCATATTGATACAAAATTGATAGTTCAACGTGGCAAAGTGTAGCATTTTTTAGTAGAAGAAAGTAAAGTGATATTGACTATTGAGTGATAATTTAGAGGGGTAAAGGGTAATTTTAACCTTAAAATTGTGTTTGTTTTGGGATTAAGTTATGAGATTGGACTTTATATGCTCAATTCCGAAATCCATGTTCGGATAAAAAATGAACCTCTAGATTGACAGCCACTCTAGATTGTATATCCCCCATAAAGGGTAATATTTGAGTACCATAGGGAGGTGTGATGCAAAATAAAATATTTAGAGGGTTTGGATAAGAGGAAACATACCAAAATATCCTCATCATTATACCGTGTAGTTTAAAATCTAAAAATTGTATTCCAAATCTGACAACATTTCAAACATGTGATAGGAAATATGATCCAAAAAAATTGAAAATTCACATTAGTCCCAAGACAAATAATCTTGAAACAAATATGGCCAAAATTATCTAATTGTTTGGATTTAATATGCAGATGGGATTATATTCAAACCAAGTCATGAAGGACATGGATAGATTGGCTGCATTTGAGAGGGCACTGATTACATGGGGTGGTTGGGTGGACACCAACACTGATCCAATCAAAACTATGGTTTTCTTTCAAGGCATTTCTCCATCCCATTACTTGTAAGCTCTTTCTACTCTTTTGTACTTTTATTTTGCATTAATAAAAAATTCATTTTATCCATAAAAAAATTAAAAAAAATAAAAAAATTTGACTAATTTTGCATATTGCTCTTAGAACTTTTACTCAAATGTAAGATGACCACCTTGTTGGTGGGACTATCTACTATGTAATAGTGGCGATCCCATCAATATAAGTGAATATTTTGTAATTGAATGCGGGGGTTCTGAAGCACGGAACAAATTATAATTTCTCGCCCATCTCACACTTTCCATCACAAATACAAAATTGAAGTGCAAGATGTATACCAAAGAAAATCAGTCAACATGTTGAAAATTGGTACAAATTTTTTTTTAATACGTCTTATTTATCTCATAATTATTATAAATTTTTTTTGAGTCAATGAAAATTTTATACAGAAAGTAAACTTATTTGATATTGCCCCAAATTTTTTATAGAGGGGAGGAACCTCTACGCTCAATCTTAAAACACAAATTAAAATCTTACTCATTTGAAGAGTCAAAAATAATTGAGTACATTTAGGTCATGTTTGATTCACAAGAGTAATTGTGAAGTATTAATAATCCTATTAAATTAGTGTGGTATTCACTATCCAATTGGATTAATATTCATTGGATTAATAATCTCACCCCTACCCCATTATTAATAATCCTACAAATTTGTTAGATTAATTATCCATTGGATTAGTAATCCTAAACCAAAATGTTAAAACAAACATAGGATAATTGAGCCCACGGATTAATAATCTCAATCCCATACTTTAATCCACCCAATCAAACATGCCATTAGAGTACTAACCGTATACACATTATCTTCATTGTGTTCCTCTTATGGTATAAACTAGTGGCTCGGATTGGAATGAACCCAAAGCAAACAAATGCTTAGGGCAAACAGCACCACCAGTGGCAGGCTCGACATATACGGGGAAGTATCCACCGGCAGTAGAGGTGGTGAAGAGGGCAATAAGAAAGATTAAAAATCCTGTTATTTTACTTGACATAACAACTCTCTCGCTGTTGAGAAAAGATGGACCCCTTCTATTATGGAAATGGTGGTACGAATGGCGTTGATGGCACTCATTGGTGCGTTGCTAGAGTCCCTGATACTTGGAACCAGATCCTTTATAATATTGTTTCTCAAAAAAATCAAGTCATTACTTGATCACATTGACAATTTCAATTAGAAAACTATCGGTTTATTAAAATTGATATCGCAATGCATTCAAGGCTCCATTAGGTAAACCATATTTTGAGTTTCGCTTAAATTTTGAAACTAAACAAATCTACCTTGGAAATGAGAAAAGTGCTTGGTAAAAATTTTATGATTTTCCGTATTTATCTCTATATTTTAATTTTGAAATCACAATGTGTGGGGTCTATTCCTTTGTAAGTTGCAGGTAAAATATTCAGTAAAATAGATTATGTGTCTCAATCTTTTTGTTTTTGTTAAGTATGCTTAATGAGTGTCCTTTAGACAAACAAATTTTTTTGGGTGTTTGATAACTTTTAATTTTATGTTTTATGTTTTGGCAAATATATTTTTGTTTATTGATGTGAAAAACAAAATTTATTTTGTGCAAACAAATATTTTGAAAAGATATGGGGAACAAAAACAAATACATATTTAATGAGTTGCTAAATGGTATATGATAGTAGAGATCGAGGATGCTTGGAGGTCTATGGAGGAAACTCAGAGGTGACTATAGAGTTATTAGTGGTCGGAGGTGGTGGCGGGTGGAAACCAAATTGTGCACATTATAAATTGAGGAGGTGAGTAGTCAATTGTCATTATTTTATACATGTAATCATGCATGTAATGTTGTCTTTTCATGCTTAGCTGGTTTTTCCTATTGTGTTTCTACATTTTTCTTACAAGTTCGTTAGCCTGTCAAAGCACTCGCATTTTTTTTCTCAACATTTTCTTGTGTTTTCCGAGTAACCAAACAGCACAAGAGAGTGAAAAGAAGCCTTTCATTAGAAGGGTCACAAGCAATTATGACGAAACTAATCATGAAAAAACTGGCTTTACATCACTAACCATAAACAGGTGCAATATAATAGAAAAATAAATTGATTTAAAAAACAATCACACAACATATTTAAAATTCGAATAATCCTATATGCATCAATTAAGATATCAATTAGTATACTAATTGATAATGTGATATAATTTAAGAGATCTTTGATATTTGTAATTTGTATAATGAGTATAATCAATAATAATACCATAACATAACTAGTTAGTACACTAATTGGTGCATGTAGCATAACCGTTAAAATTTATATCTACTTGAATTATGAATATGTGATTTAGATTTAATCTATATATAAATTCACAATATACCATTTTAATCTCAACCGTTCATTTATTTTATAGGTCAATTTTCTTTCCGTATCTAATTTTGAGTCAGTAATATCAGGAATACAGAATAGGACACAACTCTCTCACAAGGGATGGGTTCCACATGTAGGTCCCACACATGTGGGCCCTACCCCTTGTGAGAGGGGGTTTTGTCTCATTTTGTATTTAGTTTCTCTGCACATAGACTTAATCATTCTGAGTACTTAAAAACGTTATGTAACCATTTTAGTTTGGATTTATTACACTTTCTACCCCTAAACTATCATCAAATTCTCTACTAAGCCTTTAAAATATATTTAATTCCTAAACTATTGATTGAATATATTAAGTCCCTAAAATATTTAATTCAAACTTATTTAATCCTTGAAATAATTACAAAAATAAAATACGACTGCTACTATTGGCACCTACATTTCTTATTTAGACCTCCCATCTATTTTATTTTTTGTAATTCCCATCTCTTTTATTTTTTATAATTCCAATTTTGTCCAAACATGTAGTTACATTTTTACCCTCTTTCCTAACATTCCAACCCTAATTTCCCAAACCCTAACCCACCAACCTTTTCATCACCATCTCCACCTACAACTACCACTGCCACTGCTATCGGCGACCTCTTTTTCCATCTCTGGCGATTTCACCACCGCTGAGTATCTCTCTTTGGCGGTGAAAATTGAGGAACCCTATGTTCCTCTTGTCCTATACCTAATTGTTCGAACCCAAGTTCATATTCAAACCTAAGCTAGCAGGTCATGGCCAATCTCAATTAAAGCTCCGATCAGACATTCCCTTCGATTCCTTTGATAATCGCAACGGCTTGTAGCTTGGCTTTTTCACGCCCTTTCGAAAGTTTGAAAGAATCCCTAAAGTTCGGACTCCCGCGGTTCTGAATCTAATCTCACGAGTGCAATGTGAAATTGATAAATACCAAAGAGTCAAAATTCGGTAAATCTTTTGAAAAATCGATTTTGAATCAAACTTCCAAAAATGGACTGCTTTGCCAGATACATAGTCGCCACCTAAATATTTTATTTCGGAGAAATTTAGGAAACCCATGACTCGTGCCAAAGGCCACATGTCCGTCATCACCAAGATTGTCTCGACTTAGAAACTTAGGTACGAGAAGGGAAGATCATGAATTGAGCACCCCGCTCGCCCGATCAAAGATCGCCTCTACTAATCATGGTATGATTTTTATCAACATTATATGCTCTTATTTCGGTTTATTAGACTAGCATTACTATGTGATACGCACTCACATAAGTATAGACTAAATCGCAAGAATTGGAACACTTGATTCATGTTTGTTTTGAAAATTGTTTCGAATATGTACCACTTGAAAAAATGATCGCATATGAACATTACTCAAATTATTCCAATTCAAGCAGTAAGCCTTCATCCACAGGCATTCAAGTAGTTTATCAATTAAGCATTTAGCCTCATGGCAAGCATCCTGGACATGACAAAAATGAAAATCACACTCATGCAATTATTCTAAAGCGAGTAAAGGCACACCTAGTACTCCAAGCCAAAAGAGAAATAAGTTAGAAAAATGCATGATTCCTAACTATGCTATATGACTAATGAAACACATACAAAGAATGTAATTAATAGGCTCGGCTACTTAACATGTGAATCTGTTAAACAACATGCTGTCTAAGCACGTATTCAAAGAATGTATTTTAAACTAACAATGCAGTTAGAACGATGAACCGAGTCTTGGTGCATGCAATACAAATGGATGCAAACATAAAGTATGCTAAACAAAACATGATGTCCCTAAACTAACCATCGTAAGCTAGTAAATAAAAGGGAGAAAGACGTAGGATTGGAAGACATACACATTATTACATTACGCTCTCACGAAGGAGAGTCTGAATGAATAAACTAAGCTAACTAGCAACTAATTAAGCTGAAGCTAATTAAGCTAACTATTACAAAACGAAATGAATAACTAGCTAAAACTACTTAACTAATTATTGCAACACTTGAATTAACTAACTAGTTAAACTGTAGACACCCTATTTTTGACGGCCCTTACGACTTGGACATCCTCTCATGCACACCCGATGATGAGTCTGTGTGCTCGCCAAGTGCTCGAAGTCCTCAACGGAATGCCACAACTTTGAGCCTCACAAACCCTGATAGCCTTTCAAATCCAATTTTGGACCAAGCCAATCTTTTTTCAGTCTGCAACCTCCGGTGACCTGCCGACCACTGCTAGAGACTTGTTGACCATCACTTTTTGCTTGCCGACCTGGTGTCGGCCATTGATGCGGCTTGCCGGGCACCGGTGTGTTTTGCAGATATTTTATGCTAGCTGTGCCAACTGTTTGCATAGATGCATGCATCTATCCCCACGTGTAGGGCTAGATCTCCTTGAGGGAATTTCATGTTTTCTATATACAGGGGACCCCTCTCTCTTGTTTTGGGGTTAGAAAATTTTGAACTCAAAAATTTTCCTCTCTCTCTCTACAATTCCCTCTCTCTCTAGCATTTCTCTACACTTTAGCCTCCAATTCCTTAACCTTTGCCTATACACCTTTAACCAAATCTTCTCATCTTTGAGCTGATGTGTTCTTGAGCTTGGTTTGAGCTCTAGAGGGTGTACTTACTTGGTTTTGTTACTTAGAATTACTCTTCTCTTCAAGAGGTATAAGGCTTTGCCTCTTTGCTTGCTTTCTCTACTATTATTTCTACTATCTTTGCACAGTTTTTCGACTATTAAAACTTTGTGTGTTTTGGGATAAAGCTTGGGTTTAAGGCCATTAAAGGTTGAGGGGTTGATAGCCCTTATTTGTACCTTGCTTTGAGGCCTTTGCCCTTGTGTTTCCCACCATTCTACTACTTATTTTTGAGCTTTTAAATACTGATTTTCAGAGTTATTCTATGCAAAATTGAAAGCATGTTCTATATAAGAAATAAGAGCATATTCTATACAAAATTGAAAGCATGTTCTATGCATGAATCAATAGCATATTCTATGAAAAATTGAAAGCATGTTCTATGCATGAATCAAGAATGATGCAGGACATGCGTGCAACATAAGTGTATGCGAAAGTGCACATTCTATACAATAGAAGAGAATCAAATATGTAATTTGGCAGAATGAAAGATCGCACAAAAGGTGTTGTTCAGTGACAACCTCCAATTTACCCATCGGATACTTTGCAGCATGCTCAAAAAGGATACATCCTATTCATCTTGGCAAGGGGTAACATCTGCATGCCGCTTTGATCGCCATTCTGACTTGAAGCAGGCTTGAACTTGGGTTGAGGTACACTCAAACTCCAAAGAAATTGTGAGGCATGAGAAGGTGCACCTGGAATGCAGTCTCGGAATTTGCTGAAGTTGAAACACACTAAGATGCTCCAATTTTCCTTTTTTTCATTTGCTTTGCATCCGGAACCCATATAGCTTCAGATAGGTCCTGATTCTATTGCTCTCTCTCTCGATTGAGGTTGCACCTTGCAGTTTATAAAAGAAAGAATCATGTTTTGCACATATGTTGAGAATGGCACGGTACTCTGAGCACAAAACGATTTATTTTTGAAATTGAAATTGAGAATAAGTTCTTGACTGGGTATTGAGCCTACGACTGACCACAATCAAAATGACTCGACAAAGGGAAAGTAAAAACAACCTAAACACAAAACGACTCAAAACAAGACTCACAACAAACAAAACCACAAACACAACACTCAGACATTTGCTTTCCATTAGCGGGAAACTTCTCAATTCGCGAGGAGCCTGTTTCTCCGGGTATTGTTTTCCACCCTTTCTCATTTGTGATTCTCACATCACTCTGGCATTCAATCTCTATTTCTCTGACAAGCCCTTTCCTCACTTTTCTCTCAGCCACATCTCTCTATTCTTTAATCTCTCTTATTTTTTATCCCTCCCCTGGGTGGTTGATGGATAAGCTGGAGGTTGTGGGCTCTTGCCCTTGGTTTTCGGCTACATTCTCCTTCTTTCACTCGCAACTAGTGAGCTTTTCCGCAGAGGGTTATGGTGCGACTGGACGTGCAGCAGATCTACAATTGACATCGGTTAGTGATGCCCTTAGCTTAACTTGACCGAGATGAGTTACAGTATGTCCCACCGACCAGGTATACAATTGATTGGTCTCACACGCATTGCATTTTCTACGTCCCCATTTAGAGTCAGACACCAATTTGGGTGTGATCAAACCTGTCTAGATAAGGAGGTCAAATATCTAGCTCAATTTCTAGTTCGTGCTTTGCACTTGGCTTGATACCTCGCTGCTTGGAGGATAGAGAGCTTTCGGCCTCTCCTATTAGCTTCAGTTGTGCCCTTTTTAGTGAATACATTGATAATGGGAAAGAAACAGAAAACCTGACTCAATTGTGCCCCTGGTTT
>JAPPVO010000031.1:58063608-58163422 GCA_030407325.1 Camellia japonica
AATTGTTTTTCTAATACCATCTCCTAGGAGGGGGGAAATTCTATTTCTACGAACTTAATTAGCTCAGGGCACATCTTTTCTTAATACACAGACCTATTAATTTGATTATTAATTAATTTTCTCAATTCATACAAAATTACATTTATACTATTACTCTTAACCATTGTACACACACTACTAACCTTCCTTTCCACACCCTTTTGATTAACCTTACTTTCACATTTGTAGACCCCACACCTAAAAGACTTTAGTAAGAAGTGAAATTTGCTCCATCATTGACTATAACCCACGATTCAAACAAAAAACTTATAAATGCTATGCTTAGATCTGTTGAAATCAAGGCTTTTCCTCTTGCTGGTACTTTGTCTCTTTGCGCTAGAAAAATCGTAACCTTTTGAGGGAAGATTGACTGATGGGTCTGAACAAGTGTTATTCACGGTGGTCGCCAAATCCATCTTCGTCTTATTCAAAACATTTTGCGAACAAATTCACATGAACCAATTGATTCGAACTCAAAAGAGGGTCCTCTTTCGATGCTGTTTAGGTTGAACCGGGAAGGATTGAGAGCCAACCCAATTGCTCTGTCTCAGCTTTAAGTTCTTATGGGTGTCCAACACTATCTTTTTTGAAATTCAAGTTCATTGTTTGGCAATTAAAATGGGGTTTTCACCAATGTTCTATATTGGGAGTTCTTTGATCAGTTTTACTGCAAATGCAACGAGTTAGGTAGTGCATATTAAATGTTCAACGAAATACCTGTGAGAAATGTAGTCTCATGGACAAGAATGATTACTGGGTTTGCACAAGAGTGGAAGATTGATTTTGTTTGGAACTCTCCATCAAATGAGAAATTCAGTTGCGAAACGGAATGAGTTTACGCTAACTAGCCTTTTGAGTGCTTGCATAGGCAATGGGGTCTTGGACATGGAAGAATTGCTCATGTATATATATATAATTAAATAGATTTAAAAATTAATTGAATTGAATTAGTTTATTTGGATTTATTGAATTTAAATTAGTGGGTTTCATTATTATGTATGATTATTTGTTCTTAAAACATATGTACAGAGAATTTTTTCATATAATATTATGAATATTGTTAGATGTCTATTATCGTCATTTTTTTTAGAATATAATTGTCATTAAATTAATATTTTATTAAGTAGTGCCCTGAGCTAATAAGTGTGCGAAAATAGAATTTCCCCTATGGGAGACTACTAATTCATTCATGGAGGCCTATTATAGTCCCAATGTATTGTGAATCTCTTTTCTCATTTTGTAAATAAATATAATATTAGTAGACCATACATCCATCATAATTCAATCACATCTCCTATAACCCAAAACAAACGGACTCTCAAACTTTAATAAATCGAACTCATAATTTTCTTTATTTATTATTGTGATTTAAAACTATTTTTATTAGTTTTTGTGACTTTAGCAATGCCCTTTCTCAGTATCTTAGACAAAGTCAGTATAATTTATCTTTATATTTTCATGGGAACACTATGCAATTAATTGTCCAGTTTAGTTTTGTGGGCCCATTACATTACATGTATCATTTTAATAATTTAATCAAGCCATTTTTATAATTCTCTACATGTAACGCCCTCAAAACATGACATAAATCAATCATTCATAAGATCTATACACGTGATACAAAAGTTTATTTTCATTCATCAGAATCTATATTACAAAATATTACATGCATTACACTTTCATAAATGTTCATCATGAAACTATAGCATGTAACACTAGTCAATATCACACTATAAATGCCCTACGAGTTTACATATTTTCAAGAGATAACTTGGTTACAACAAAAGAGAGTCATAAGCTCTTTACAATTAAAGCCCTCACTTAAAAAGAAAACATATAAACACAAAACGTAATAGCAAAACAGAGCCTTCAGCCCCTAAACCTCCCACGCTATGTCCTTGGAGGTAGCATGTCACATGTACCTGAAAATGGTTTCCCAAGTAAGGTGAGCAAAGCCCAGTAGAGATATGCTAAAACAACATATGAGATTTAACTAAGATTAAAGCATCAGATAAATTGTAATATCCTTAACCAAGACGTATTCTTTCCAAGGCCATTCAATATAGATAACCAATACCTCAATTCATTTCCATTCATCCATTTCGGGTAAATCTATTAACCAAATTCATTATTATCAAAACAACCAAAATGAGACTACAACTCAAAGGTTCACAATTCAATACATTCATCAATCTAACACTTCTATTTCTTGCCATTTTACGGAATCACATCCAAGGGAACCGGCACGCACAAATATATATAAGATTTCGGGACTTTCACTCTGGACACCCTGGCCAACTTAATTCTCAATGAGTCCATCCCCTATCTCCTTCCACACAATGATACATATACAATGTATTTAAACACGTTGTCATATACAATGACTAATCAAATCACATATTCAATGGTTTAATCAAACCGTATATTCAATGACATAATTTAATTGATTAGTTTCAATCTTCCTAATCCTCATGCAGTTTCTACAACAATCATGGATATCCTCCACCGATAGCCCAAAAAGATATTTCTAAATAGATAAACAAATTTATCAACAGATAATTTATCGAATTCCCATAAGTGAGTGATTTATCAAATCCAACTACACCTTCATTTACACATCCTCCCAATTTCATATTTTCCATATCAATTTCATTATTAATACAAAATAATTATTTAACACAAATTAGGGTAATTCTCTCCCTATTCCAAAACATCAACCCATAGGTCTAAATCTCACCATTTCAACAATAAAGAACCTCGTACACAAACCCCCAAAGTTATTTTGTAAATCAACATGAAAACCCCTCTTTAGTTTAGAGCCCAAACCTTAACTTTACCCAAATCACTCCCAAATCCCTTTATTCATACAAAATGACAACTACCTAGGCTAAAACTCATATTAAGGAGTAGAATATCCTTACCTCAAGTATAGAGGTCAAAGGAGAAGAAGGAAGAAACTTTGAAGATGACCAAACTCCACCTTTCGGGATCAAATGAAAGCCCACGCAAAACTCTAACTCTTTAACAAAGGAGTAGGGTAGAAAGACCCTAGATCATGGAAGATTTGTAGAGAGAGAGAGAGTTTTAGAGAGAGGAGGTGCTAGATTAGGGTTTGGAGATGGGATGAAATTAAAAGTGACGTAAAAACTTCTGCTGCAAATTGATATATCGAGGCTCGCTCGAGCAAAGGAGTTGTCACTCGAGCTACCAAACACAACAAATGACCTCGCTCGAGCGGAAGAAACGTCACTCGAGACAAAATGCAAAGCTTCAGGTCTGCCATAGACGCACACGTATGCTCAAGCACGAGAAATCTCACTCGAGCGGAGAAACAATTTTGCAAGGCTCGCTTGAGCGCAAAAGTCTCGCTCGAGCGAATCACTCCACCTTCCTAGAAAAGCTGTGTTTGGGAAAGAAACCTGAGGACTCTCAATTCTCGATCAAGCGCAAGAAACCTCGCTCGAGCGAAGAAGCAAGTTACCCAAGGCTCGCTCGAGCGCAAGAAGTCTCGCTTGAGCGAAGAGACTAAAATCTAGGCAGGAACACTCTAGACCAACTAGCAACCAACCTGTTCCAAACATGCCCAACAAGTTCCAAAACTCAAATACAAAGAGTTAAAGGAAGGAAAGAAGACATAGAGAACAGCATACAAACACGGAACCCGAGTCCTGAACACAATGAAGGTCGGGGTAAAACTGGGATCGCTATACTAAATATAAATTATTCATAAAGATAATAAAAAATAAATCAAATAGATAATTTTAACCATATATATTATATTTTTTGAAAAAATCTCCAAATTATATTTATGAAAAATTACACATCAGTGAAATTTTTATAAAAAAAATTACAAATTAGTAAAAAAATTTATGAATTTAATTATTAATATTTATAAACTTTATCAATGATTTGAATTTTTTTTTTTTAAAAAATACACTAAATTATAATTCTTCCTTATATTTATCATTTAATATTTTTTAAATAAATATGTTGACACTTCTAATTTCAGTTATTATATCAGTACGAGTCTTGTAATTGATATTATAACGGATAAGTGATTCCAAATTTATCAACCTAGAATTTTCGGGATTAACGGTTGTGTAGTGGAGATTAAATTTATGTAATATAAGGTTTATATTTGAAATAAATTGTAACCATAAAGTAATAATTCTAAATAATTTATTAGTTGATAAGGTGGGTTCGTAGTATTACTCTATTATAATAGCGGTTGTTGAATGAATGTTAGTCTTGTCATTGATGATTTACATATAAGGGTTTAGAATAGAATATTAAAAAATGAAATTATCCAAATAAGTCTTACAATTGGCTCATAGGGTCAAACTCGCCTGAACTGCCTAGTTCGCTTTCAAAACACTAGAGACAGTCAGATTACTATTTTCATAATTTGGAATTTGGTTGAACTTAGAGGCTCCTAGTTGTTTTATTTATTAATAATTAGTAGTTATATCAAATGGTGGGATGCAATTTCGCAAACCTAATGAAAAAATTTGTTATTTTAACAAATGTCAGGAGGTATATTTGTAATTTATCTTATTAAAGTGTTGTAGTGTGCAAGGCTTGAAACTTGCATACCATATGCAAGTTAATTCTCCGCCCTTAGATTTGATCAAATTAATCTAAACCCTTCAATATTTTATACAGTTTATACCATTTACCTGCTAAACCTGTTGAAACTTTCCTAGCCATTCTCTCTACTTTCATCAGTCACCCCCCTGTGTGTGTGTGTGTGTGTGTGTGTGTGGTTTGGCTAAACAGGACTCCCCTCCCTCTCTTCTCTAGCCGTCTCCACAAATGGAGATCGAAGTCGCAGGCTTTGCAAGGATTGAAGAGGCATGGCTTAAAATCCCTAAAATTTTCTCCCCCTTGCTCCGAATCTATGGTTTCTCTCTCTTTCTCTCTCTCTCTCTGATTTGTCTGTCAATTCTCTTGCTTGTTATCATCTCTTACTCTTATCTCTTGCTTTCGAAGGCTTCTTGAAGATTTTGTCTTCTCAAGTAGCTTATTGGTTCAAAAGAGTTCTCATTGAAGAGGTATGGCTTGAAATCCCTAAAGCCCCATTTCTCGATAAATAGGCAATTCCATGAATCAAATTGTATTCCACAACTTGATTATAAGATATATTGGGTGAAATTTGTTGGTAGAATTTGATACATCATATCTAATAATGGATTCTTTGCCTAGTTGGTTACTGTCTTACTTGTTCTTTTTTTAATTTTTGTTTTCTGTATTTTATCTCGTCTCTTGCCTATTTACAGTTTGAATGTAATATTTGTTTCATGGCCTTGGGTTTCAATTGAAAAATAAGGGTTGAAAAATTTAGGTTGTGGTTGGGATTATTTCTGTATCCATTGTAGTTAACTTATTATATTTTTAATTGATTAAATTGTCTGTGTAACTTATTTTGATTTTCATTCAGGTGGTAAATTGGAGAAATTATTCAATGCTCGTGGAGTAATGGTAAATAGCAATTCAATTTAAATTTTTATGAATTTTTATTAGTCCATATGAAAGGTAAAATTGAATTCATAAATTAAACTGCATCTAGCACAACTAGATAGTTTTAGCATTGATTGTGCCCTATGATGAGGTTGAGGTTGTTCACTTAGTAAGATGACACTGCCTTCATGAAATTCAATTTTATTAAATTTTTGATAAGTACATCTATTAGGATAGATAAACAAGTGCTATAGTGCCTGTGTGTTTCCTTGGTGGAGGCCTGACCTGCATGCTCTTTGCTTTCCAAACTAAACCTTGGGGAAATTGAGCTGATAGCAGCTTGAGTTTACTGTTGCATGAAATATTGTCCTCTATCTCTATTCTCTTCTTGCTTCATTTTTTTCTTTTTTCTTTTTCTTTCTTTTTTTTCAATTTTTTATAAAATGTTTTGATAGTATTTTCAGGTGGTTTCACTTTAGTCGTTTATTAAGGATTCTTAGTTGGGGTATATTTTTGCGTTATTAGTTTTTTTAGTATTTGTTTTTTACATTGGAACTTAGTCCAATTTTGTTAACTAGATTAATATTCAACAAATCCATTCATGTGTGCATGTGGTGCAATTGATGAATGTATTGTACAACCTAGATGTCTTAGGATATTTTAAATTCCCACATTAAGTATATATGTCAACTGATGAATGAGCTATAACCTTTAAGATTTTTGTTTGTTAGTTTTTTCCCTAATCACAGATATTAGAAGTTTATTTTTCTTTTTTTCTTCACAAGGAATTCTGATAGAAGCCTGATGGATTAGTTACATGTGGTTTAAGATTGCTGAGAATACTCTTGATTCTATTTTTCAGAACCATGTTAACCTTGTCATGGCGATATATTCCCACTCTTTTTAGTTGCGTGTGTCCTTTAATTATTAAAAAGAAAAATCATTCTTGTTCCAATTTTAATTATGAATTTGTTTTTTATAAATAATTTCTAGTAGTCCCCATATATATTGAGGGCTATGAGATTTTGATTCTTTTTCTATTATGTGGTTGTTGAATAATATGAACAAGTATGGAAATAGTGAAACAAATTTGGAGATTGAATTGATTTGCAGTTGTATCCTATACATTTCTTACTAAAACTAAAAAGTTAGGTCATAGATGTTTCAAAATTTACTTACAAAGCACTTTTTTTTCTTCTTTTTTTGTCCTCTTTTTTTTTTTTTTTTTTTTTGAACAGTAACAAAACATATTATTAAACTAAAAGATGAAAACAAGGGTGCACAAAATGCCCTTGTACAAAGTCGAGAGTCTATACAAAAACCTAAGAAGCGTCAACTAAAACATAAAATAAACCACCTATGTCTAACAAACAACAGCCCAATCCCTAGTAATCGAAAAAAGGGTACGTCCTTGAAAGAGGGAGACACATAGGCCCAAACTGATGTGAGATGCCTCACCTTGTCCAACAAAGCATCACTTCAATTCCTTTTCATTAAAAATTCTATCCATTCTTTCCAACCAAATGGTCCAAAAGATAGCAAAGATAATGCAAGACCACAATGTTTTGGCCTTCTTATTGCTTCCAAATCTGCCATAGGAAACCATAGGAAAGCACATTTTCTTTATTTATTTATGTTAATTTCAAATTGAGGTTGCATATACTCTGGAAAGGATGGGTTGATATAGACTATAGGAAATCCAATAGAAATTTGCATTTGGACTTTTAGAAAAGGTAATAGGCAATGATTTAATGAATGGTATGGGCACATTGAGCTAAACTGTCGAAAGAGTTTGTGTAGTTGGCCCCCAAGTAGTTACTCTTTTGGTTGGTGCAATGCTTGTCTAGTTGCCTGTGTGTAGAAATCTATAGGACATCTGTGAGTGCATTTTGTTGTATTACAATACTGCTATTTTCATTTGATTATTTGAACTTGTCTTTTTAAACTATTAGCCATGTTCTACATTTTATAGTGTTTATCATGCTGCTTGTTTTTATATCAAAGTATAGGCATAGTTTACGAGCGTACCTACTACTTATGGGAAGAAGATAAACAAGAGTATTTTGGTTGGTCTCTATTATCAGTTGTTTTTTTCATATGAAGAGCTTCTTTCCTTTATGACTATTACCTACCTTTTCAATTTGTTTGTTGAATTGTGTAAATTAAACTGCTATTTGAACTAAGCTATGCAATTTTTTAAATGGCAACGATTATGTTTGAAATTTTGCTTTGTTTGCAAATCCCTTTCTAGAGACCTACTAAATCAAGAGATCTAGATTGTTAGGAACCGCAGGACAGTGAATCATGCCTCCAGTGGTGTATTATAATCTGGGGTCGCTGTTAAATTTGATAGGTTTTTTTTTTAAATTCTTTTTAATTTTTTATTTTAATGTTGGTGCAGATCAAAATGATAGTGTTTCTGAGGGAAAGAAATCTAGTTATGAATGTTGTTACCGATTTAGCAAAATTGTTAAAATGTTGCAAAACGATATTGCAAAACTTGGGTTCAGTCTAAGTTATCATTTTGTAATTATGCAATGCAGATGATTGAATGAGTTCATTTGATCTAAAGCATTATGCACAATGTTCTCCAAATAATCTCTCTTTATTAGATTTGGTTGGTCCATTAATTTGAAGGATGATCCACAGGAGGAAATCCTTCCCAAAGAAAATTTTTTGCAGGAGCAGGAAATAAGAAAATTTTAAATATAAGAGAACTTCAAATGCAATGACAGAACCTCACCATTAGAGGAGTGATTTTGTGAACCAAGCCAATTTTTTTGGCTTTGGCAAGGCATTTGACAGAACCATTGGAGTTGCTCTGATTGAGGTTATGCAAGTTTGGCCAGATGGCCAATTCAAAAGTAATACCCCTTAGGTATCAAAAGCAAAATGCATTAAGTTTTGAATGAAAAAAAAAAAAAAAATTGAAAAGGAAAAAAAATCTAGGGCTAATTTATAAAAAAAAAATTAGCTAATAATGGTACTTCCCAATATAAATGTAAAATCATTCCAAAGAAAAAATTTTGTAGAGCAAGAAATAAGAGAACTTTAAATACAATGACAGAACCTAAAGGTATCTTACTCACCAACAAAACCGTGATCCTCACCATTAGAGTGATTTTGTGAACTGAAGCTAATTTTTTGGCTTTGGCAAGGCATTTGGCAAACCATTGGAGTTGCTCTGATTGAGGTTATGCTGTTTGGCCAAATGGCCAATCCAAAAGTAATACCCCTTAGGTATCAAGAGCAAAATGCATTAAGTTCTGAACAAAAAAAAAAAAAAAAGAAGAAGAAGAAGAAGAAGAAGAAGAAGAAGAAAAAAAGATATAGGGCTAATTTTATATATATATATATATAACTAGCGAATAATGACACTTCCCAATATAAAAAATGTTTGGTGCAATTTATTATTCTTTATTTTCAAATCTATGTTTCAACAGTTTAGTGCAATTTTACTTGCAACTTACTAGAGAATAATAAATGCATTAAGTTGTAAATAAATAAATTATCTTCAAAGTGGAGAGAAGTATTTTTAATTTTATTTTTATCATTCATTCAACTTACAAAAAGATGCAAAAATCTAAGCCAAACCAAACTAGTCACAATTTATTATTAACTCTATTGAATTCAAATTCTCCCTCAAACTGTTCCCAAGCCACAAACCCACTCAATTTAACATCTAAAATTCAATATTGTTTGTTCATACTAAGAATACAAGTTTTAAGCTCAACATTTGTGGACAATCTACTAACTAATGTTTGTTGTCCACATGATGCAGTACATATCAAGACAACACTTGCTATCCAGTCATACCAACACATCACTTGCCATCCAATCATATCAAGACACCACTTGTAGCAAAAATTGATGGACCAGCAAGAGGAAATGAAATATTATAAAATGATTTATAGAAATCTAGCAATCGAAACAAAGGAAAGAAAATAATCAAAGTGGTTCATTCATATTAGTAGAGATCGAGAAACAAGGGTGGAACAAAATGGTTTCTGACTTGAATGTGTGTTCTCATGCTTGTAGTCTAATTTTGTATTGTGAAATTAGTTGAGTATTGCAATGGTAAGCCAAGTGTAAAACTTGTTAAAGTTCTAAAAAAATTTATTACCTGAACTAGCTGATGTCAAAAATCTATATCGAACAAGACTTCCTTTTTGTTGAACTTATTCCGTTTCTAATTTTGTATTTCTATCTTTCGGAACAAAAAAATTCAACAATAATTCACCTAGTTATCTTGACACTATGAAGCATGGGTATGTCGATAAACATGTCATCTCCGTACAGGTAGTTACCAAATTATGAAATTTTTTTCCCACTCTATTTCTCCGCTCGAGCGTCAGTCCGCTTAAGCGGCCATTCTTGCGCTCGAGCGGAGATCGCGGATCTGTTTTCTATAAATATGTGGTTCTATCAGAGTTTAGGGTTACAGCTTCCAGATCTTCTTCTTGGGTATTTGGGTTTTTATCTGGAGCTTCTTTGCTTGTTTCCTTTGATATATGTGAGAGTTTAATAGTGAATTGAGTGGATTATATCAAAGGGTTTGTTTAGTTTGATTTATTCACAAAAGAGAGAGTTGTTCTTCTGTGGGTTCCGTAGAACTTGAGCCTGAAGCTTTGGTGATTCCGGAGTGGTTCATCTAGTGGATTCGACATTGGCGTTGTGGATTCAACGTGGGGCAAGACAATTCCGAGGTGAAGACGGGCCTGGAAGAGGCAATAGGGGTCAGTTCATTGGGGGCGTGGATTCGCCAGGTAATTGAGAGTACACTTGTATAATTCCTTTATGTTTCTTAGTGGATTGTTTTATGGCTTTTGCCCTGGTTTTTTTTCATAATTAGAGGCACTCCAATTGTGGTTTTTCCACGTTAAAATTGTTGTGTCAATTTGTCTTGATTGTTTGATTGGGATTGTTATTTACTACTTAAATTGATACATAATCCAAATCAATATCTCGGTGTCGACATCCCCGAACGTCCCAGGGGGGAAACCCCGTTCTGCTCATTTGGGCTCACTAGTTCGGACTCAAATGTCACGGTTCTGAATCTAATCCCGAAAGTGCAATGCGAGACCGATAAATCACCAAAGAGTCCAAATCCGCAAATCGTTTTGGAAAACTGATTTTTAGAAAGAAGTGCCAAACATGGACTGCTTTGCCAGATACAGAGTCGCCACCTAAATATTTTATTTTGGGAAATTTAGGAAACCCTGACTCGTTTGCCTAAGGCCACGTGTCCGTCATCACCAAAGTTGCCCGGCTCGGGAACTTGGGTACGATTGGGGAAGGTCACTTGTGAGCACCCCCGCTCGCCTGATCAAAGATCGGCCTCTACTAACCATGATATCGAGTTTTGAAAACATTATGTGCTCTTATTCCGGTTATTAGCCTAGATTTACTACGTGATGCACAAGCATACAAGTATAGACTAGATTGCCTGATTTGGAACAATGCATCGCATATCCGTTTGTTTGGAAAATGGTTTGAGGTTTGCTACTCCAAGTAGGCTAAAATACGAATTTCAATGAATTATCCCAATTCAAGCAATCCAACCTTCACCCACAGGCATTCAGGAGTTAATCACATAAGCAGTTAGCCTCATGTAAGCATGCTATCATGGCAACCTCACACACATGTAAGGATGTTAAAGCGTAAATGCTTACCGAGTACTCCGAGCCAAAAAGAAACTAGTTAGTAATCAATGCATGATCCTAGTTCATGTTAAGATGGCTAGTGCAACGCATGCAAAATGCAACTAAGATACGCTGGCTATTCTAAGATGGCATATGAGATGCTACAGATAACATGTATTCAACTGGAATTGAAATACAATGCAGTTAGTATGATGCGCCGAGCCCGATGCACGCAAGACAGATGAATGAATGCAAACATGCGAAGCATAAGGATGCTAATTGAAACATGCCCAAAACTAACCATCGAAAGCAGGTAAATAAAAGGGAGAAAGACGTGGAGTTGGAAGACATGCATCACACACACGCACACTATTACAACAGTTGGCCCTCTCGACGAGGGTCCGAAAGAATAATACAAACCAAATAAATAATTAACTACTCTAGCTAATTAAATATTACAAAACCCTAATCAATTAATAAATTAATTACAAAAGGAGGTGGCCACACCCCACCTCGGAATGCTTGAATGATGCATGCTCGATCGCCTCGCTCGGAAACCCGTTGCCATGCACCGTTGCCTTTGTTTGCACTGTTCTGCACCTCTGAGAACTGTGAAGATACTTGACATGCCTCTTAACCAACCCCTGGTCACTGTGAGATGCCACCGGCTAGGATATAAAGCAACCGGCCATTGGAGAATGGTCACCGACCAAAATTAGGCCACCGGCTATATTTTGGTAGCCGACGGCATGAATGTGGCCGACGGCCATCTGTTCCTGCAGAATCCTGTTTTGCTGCAGCAAAGGACAGACAGTGCATGGCAAGGTGTTTTCAAAGCAATGTAGGCACAACACTCTCCCTATCATGCTATGAACTCAATGGAGTGTGGCATTCGACCCTCGGGCCACCAATCACCATTTCGATGCATGATGGCCAAAGGTGCCAAGTGTGCATATCAATGTAAAATGGATGCACAAAACAAATGGATGCCTAGAACTCTATCATGCTTGGATCAAGAGCGTCGGCGACCGAGGATTGAGGTATTCAAGTACGAAACGTCCCTCGGTCCTCGTGTTTGGTTTGACACCCCAAACCAAACACAATGCAATGCATGGAGGATGTATACAAAATGCAATACGAAACATGCAATTTAATGCAATGCAATATGAACAATGCAACTTAAAATGCAAGCAATATGGTAATGCAATAGGCATGTGATACTACCATGCAATCTGGGTATGTAAATATATCGATGGATAAGCATGTGACAATGACACTAACCGACAAGGATGCGACAACATGCAATGCGTAAACTCACGACAATGCACTAATACATGATCTATGGACTTACACTAAGGATGGATAGGCCTCAACCACTCCAAAACAGTGGCCAAAATACAAAATTAAGGCACCAATATGCAAGAAAAACATGCACACAGTTGGTTCATCAACTAGGCCACAATGCACGACTTCAAACATGAGCGAGATGTGATAAATATGAGGATATGGCATTCAATAAACTCTGAAATCGCATGAAGAATGATGCCAAATCGACTACACAATGCAAATATGACATGTTAATGGAGTTAAAGCTCAAAGCTAGCTACGGGACTTAAACCATGACTATGTCAACCAAGCCCTAAATGGTCGAGGTGACCCAAAACAGTCTCGAGGCAGACCAAGATGAAGCTAAAACTCATATGGACAAAGCCAAAACATGCTATGAAGAAAGGCACCAAAGCAAAACGCATACAAGGCCTAAAAGGGCAAATGCCTACACCTCTTATAACCGAACATGGCATGACTTAGACTAATGAAGTCAGAGTTAAAACAAGTCAAAATAAGCCCCGAAACCCACTGATATGACAGCCCGAAGACTTAAACAAAGAGGCATTCATAATGGCCTAAACATGGAGTATAAGACAACAACTCTTCAAAACATTGAAAGGGTGTTAAATGCAAGCATCGAGCATGGAACATGGACTGAAATGGCATGAGAAGTGATTCCAAATCACTGAAATAACCCAAATGAAGCATGCTCAAGACTCACACACCCAAGGCTAACAAGCCAAAATGCAAGATGGCTATATAAAGCATGGCAAGTATGACCAAATCGACACCGATCAGACCTTAAACATGGTAAGACATGATAAAAACTTCACAAAGCTAAGCCAAGACATGCAAGCATGGTGGTCAAATGCATGATGCATTTCTAGACAAAATAAAGGAATGCAAGGCAAGTGTATTATGCATGCTATGGACTAACAAACCGACCAAAAAGAGGTATAATATGATGAGATAACACCAAATACCCTCTGAAATGGAGCCAAATAAAGCTATACACACATGCTACCTTTATGAGCCCTAAATGCAAGTAAATGAGACACAAAGGGAGAGGGTGTCCCTCCCCTATACATGACCTAAAACCACTTCTCCACCACTGAAAATCCTCTGGATTTCAGTGGTGAGAAGGTCAAGACAAAAGAGTTGCAAAGCTCAAAGAGAAAGGCACAAAAAAGAGGCCAAACAAGGCCTAAGAGGGGATGGAAGACCCCAACACAAAAGAGACCTTAATGAATCATCTTAACCATGAAAATAAGAACTTTTATCAGTTATACATAAAGCTCAAAACACATGCAAGATGGGTTAAAAGCTTGTACAAAAATGGGGAATATAAAGCAATAGTGCTCACCCTTGAAGAACACTTCAAGAACACCAACCTCAGCCCTTTCCTCTTATCAAAACCAACTCAAAAACTCTAAACCAGCCCCTCAATACCTCAATAACAAAGTATAGTGTAACACTAGGTGTCTTAGTGCAAAACTAAGAACAAAACACACTTTTGAAACACTAAACACACACAACTATGTACAAAGAGGGAGATAGGGAGATATAGTATATATATATGCCCTATATCAGAGTTGTTCAACCTCTAGAAAGGGAGGAGAGGCCCTCCCTTTATAGGCAAGGCAATCCCAAGCTTCCAAAGGAAGCTAAGTGTAAGGATGAAATCCCTCCATACACGTGATGGAGGGGAGGTAAAGTGGATGCCAACTGTGACAGCTGGCATAAAAGATCTGCAAAAAGCAGATGAAAGGGGTTGACCAGCAGAAATGGACAATTGGCCAATACATGGCCGACCGACAAAAAACAAAGCCGACGGCCAACACTCTGGCCGATGGAAAGGAAACAGGGTCGGTGGCCTCAAGCCAAGGCCGGTGAGGTTGGGGATGGCCAACAAGCCATTCCCTGCCCTAAATGCAAAATAACAAGTGTTTGGTACAAAACCAAACACAAAACGCAAGTCGAGAGATCCTGAGGCAAGGCGCATAGCCGAGACCTCCGAGAACTCAAAACGAACACAAACATGGATGATCACCGAGTGTTCAAAGGTGACGTCCAAGTCTTGAGGACGGTCAAAAATGGGGTGTCTACAGTTGCCCCTCTTTGACAGAACTCGAAAGTCATAACAATGACGGGAGTGAATGTCAAAGCCAAGACGACCCATTTTTGACAAGGCCGAAGACTTAGACAAAGCATACAAGCTACAGACAAAGGTATGCGCCCGAAGGCAGGGGCAAGATGCAAGAACAATGCACAAAGCCGAGCAAACTTATGATCATGCAAAGAAAGCTGTAACGAAGCATAACATGGACAGTTTTAAGCTAACATATACAAACTACACTACAATGCAGAGAGGATGTAAGAGAATTATTCAATTCTCGATAGTCTCACACGGAGAATACAATACCTGCTCGGTTCATCTGGTGTGCCAGCTTCAAATGAACCATACATACAATATTGTGCCTTAAAAAGAAGGAAACTTAACAGGTACAATATTTTTAGAAGTATGCATAACAATGCAATTGAAAGGTGCGTGACAACGCAAGTGAAGGGGTGCATGACAATGCGGGTGGAAGAGGTGCATAACAACGCAACTCGAGTGTGTGCATAACAATGCAGCATAACAATCATGGAGGGCATGCGTGACAACGCAATGCCGAGTGGTGCATAAAATGCAATTTGAAACTAAATACAAGTAAAGCAATGCGTGATCCATGCAATGTGTATAAACTGACACAAGAAATCATAACGCGACAACGCATGCAATGTGTATAGAAACTTGAACACATATAAGTAAAGCATAACGCACAACGCATGCAATGTGTATAAAAAGGAACTTGAACACATATAAGTAAAGCAATACGCGACAACGCATGCAATGTGTATAGAAACTTGAACACATATAATTAAAGCAATACGCGACAACGCATGCAATGTGTATAGAAGCTTGAACACATATAAGTAAAGCATAACGCGACAACGCATGCAATGTGTATAGAAACTTGAACACATATAAGTAAAGCATAACGCGACAACGCATGCAATGTGTATAAAAAGGAACTTGAACACATATAAGTAAAGCAATACGCGACAACGCATGCAATGTGTATAGAAACTTGAACACATATAAGTAAAGCATAACGCGACAATGCATGCAATGTGTATAAACAGGAACTGAAAGGCATATACACACGTAAGTAAAGCATACGTGGAAACGTACGCAATGTGTAAAGCAATGCGAAAAGGGTGGATATTCAACTGAAGCATGGTAAAGGCATGTTACTTTGAGATGCAAATTCAAAACAGGACGAGGCAGCGCTCAACGCAAGACGCGTAACGAGCGTGCTTTATTAAAGCCAAAAATGAAGCAACATAATACAACATAATTGAAGCGATTTGTGGAATTCACAAGATATAGAAGGGATACGAGAAAGGATACTCCTCGCATGTACCGTGTGTTGCTCATAGAAGACACGGTCCGAGGTCAACACGAAGGCCTACTAAGGTTCAAGAGTGCATTTTCTTACGCTATCTTGAATGAAGAAGGTGCCAAACCACATAATGGGCTCGATCAAGGGCGCGGAAGGTGCATCGACCACAAGGGAGGCTACCGGTATTAATCCAGACACTCTGCTGCCCTTCTCCCTTTTGCCTTATTTTTCTCTTTACTGGTAGTTTAAGCACATTGCACTGCCTTAGGCAGGTTTTACTTTCTTAAGACTGCGTACTTTTTGCGAAAGATATGATGGAAATGAAACAGCTATTTGTTCAAAAGGCGTTACATTTTATGCATCGCATTACATAACAATGTAAATGAGATTTGGATCTTTATTTGGACAGTAAGCGTTTGCCTTGTAATAATCAGGTAGTGAACCGAGTAAGGACAAAAACAACTCGATAATCAAAACAAAGAACTCGATAAGCTAACCAATTGTAAATACAACTCGATAAGAAAAACAATGACTTAAACAATGTACAATACACCTCGATAAGCAGATGTGCAACAATTCGATAAACAAATCAAAGTAACAGGCGCTAGTTCGCCAAAACCTCAATAGAAGGCATTGGAAGTGGTGTCAGTCACCAGTTTTTAGCATTCTCAGCAGATGGACAACTCTGAGGATAAGAGGGAAGGCCACCGGCCAAGAAGAGAAGCCACCGGCCACGTGAAATGGCTATCGGCTATCAAACTAATCGGTCGGCCAAAAAAAGATGGCCGGTCGGCACTATTATTGGCCGATCGGCTAGAAATGGCAAGAACCACTAGAATGTTGACACCTGTCTTCCACTCAACACCTTATCTTCTACAAAAGCCCCAGCTTCGTAGTCTTCCTCATTTCAACACTGATTTGCACCAAATGGAAGAGTTTCTTACCCAAAATCTCACGACTTGGATTGCCAACTTGGATGGCTCGGAAAAGCTGAATTTCCAGGGCTTCGGCATAAATGCACTATTCACGCTGGGTCATAATCCGCTGCACTTTCCATTTCTCCATGCCGCGGCAAGGTTTTGGAATCCGGTAACACATGTCTTTAGCTTGGGCAGACAAGAGGTGTGTCCTACTCTCGAAGATTTCCAAATTTTGATGGAGTCTGAGCGCAATGAGGAAATTTTGCCCCAGCTCTGTTTTGGTCACGCCCAAGCCTTAGGACGAATGTGTGGGCTCACTGTGCACGATGCTCGATCTCTGATCCGCGACGGAGAGTTGGACATCCTCAGCCTTATTCATCGTTTTTCTGATGCCGGTGACCGTGGCGACCATCATTGGCAAGGTTTTCGGCGTCATGCCCTTTGTTTGTGTACGCTATCGCATTTCTTGCTTGCCTTAGGCTCCGGAGGATCTAGTGTCCGGTTGATCGAGGTTGTTCAAAGCTTAAAGGAGGGCAAAAGCTGCATTGCCATGTCTTTGGCCGAGACATGGATGGGTTTGGATGCTTTTCATCGTCGGGAAACGACCAGATTTGCAGGGAGTCCACTACTGCTGCAAGTAATATTCCCACCCTTCCTCACATATATATTGCTTACATCACTCGACCCTCAGGCTCGGTTTTTCTCACAAAAACCATTTTCTTACTTTTTCTCTCATCGTACATCTCTCTATTCTTTATTCTCTCATTTTTCATCCCTCCTCAGATGTGGTTGATGGATAAGTTACAGGTTGTGGACTCTTGCCCAGCATACTCAGCTCGCGGCTACTTCTTCCGACAACGTCTAGTCGATGCCCTTGATGAGGGATGGTGGTACAACTGGATGTGTAGTTTGTCCGCAGTCCGGATTGCTTGGGGGTGTCCCTGGCTCAACCTACCAGCAATGAGCTACAGCATGTCCCGGCAGACCGGGATTCAGCTGATTGGCTTGACTCACTGTGTGTTCTACTTCCCGTTCCGGTTCCAGCGCCAGTTCGGCCATGATCAGACTTGCCCGGTAGAGGGGATGGAGTATCCAGCCGCATTCTCGGTCTGAGGTGCGCAGCTTGCTCGGCATGCCGCAGCATGGAGGACTAGAGAACTCCTAGCCCCCGCTCCCACTTTCAGTTGCACCTTGTCTGACGAGTGCATAGATTGGCTTAATGAAGAGGCGCAAGTTAGGCCCAGTTTGGTATCAGAGGCTTCGACCAGCTCTGGGAGGGGGCGCAGGAACATCTGACTTATCTATGCCCAGGATTTATTGCTTTATCAGTACTTTCAAGTTTTCTTTATGAATATAATAAAAAAGCAAGTTCAATTTGTATTCAAGAGCAGGAGAACTCTGTACTGAAATCAATGTAATTGAAGGTTGTGGGTACTGAAAATTTTCCACTTTGGTCCAAAAATGGTCTAAGTTGTAAATAGATTAATTTGAGCAAAATCAACTTTTATTAAAACTTTTCAAAACCATTTTCGATATGGATCAGAACTGGACACGCCTGAGATCTGTCACTGAGATGTACAGCCACGAATCCCAACAACTGGAAAGTTGCCCCTAGTCTAAGTAGCACTGTACCGGGGATCACAACCGAGCTCTGGAATGCTGAATAGACAAAGATGACCGAGATGATCAAATGGACAAAGTTAACCGGGGAAATGTTTATGGCTGAACTTCAGGATGAAGTTGCCTACGTATCCCAAAGATAGGAATCAAGCCTTACGTAGTTCAGGCTCGGGTTCGCTCGAGTATTTTCACTCTCCTTTTACGCTCTCATTTTTGCTAAGGCCGCCCTTTGCGGGTTTTCAACCTTGCGAGCTCAGTTTTTGTAATTTCAAATTTTTCATGCTCTAACTTTTGCCTAGGTCGCCCTTTCGGGTTTTCGGCGTAGCGAGCCACTCAAGGGTAATATTTCTTCAACTTGTCCATATTGATCGGCTGTGAGAACTCCAGGCCATCTAGGTCCATCAGAACGACAGCTCCACCCGACCAGATAGATTTGATGATGTAAGGACCCGTCCAATTGGGTCTGAACTTGCCCCTAGGGTCATGGATGGGAGCTCGGTTATCTTTGAGCACCAAATCTCCTTCTTTCAAATTTCTGGACTTAACTTTCTTGTTGAAAGCCCTAGCAATTCTGCGCTGATAACCCTGAACATGGTACAGTGCTTTCAGTCTTCTCTCATCAAAGAGCATGAGTTCTTCGAATCTACTCTGCTGCCAATCTGCTTCGGCTATCTGACACTCAGCCAATACTCGCAATGACGGAACCTCAATCTTGATAGGTAGAACGGCCTCCATCCCATAAACCAACGAATACAGAGTCGCTCCAGTAGAAGTTCTGATTGAAGTCCGGTAGCCCCACAGAGCAAATGGCAGCTTATCCGGCCAGTCCTGGTAGGTTTCCACCATCTTCTGCAAAATGTGTTTGATGTTCTTGTTGGCGGCCTCAACTACTCCATTGGTTTGCCGCCGATAGGTGGATGACTTATGAAAAGCCACATTGTATTTTTCCAACAAATCAATCACTTCCTTCTTGAAATGGGAACCGTTATCTGAAATGATTTCGTTCGAGACCCCGTAGCGACAGATGATGTTGTTTCTAATGAATTTCGCAACATGCGAAGCCTTCAAAACCGCGTAAGATTGGGCCTCGACCCACTTCGTGAAATAATCAATCGCGACTAGAATAAACTCATGCCCATTGGACCCTTTCGGCATGACAGCCCCGATCACATCGATTCCCCAAACTGAAAATGGCCATGGCGAAGTCATATTGTACAGCTACGACGGCGGGATGTTCATGCAGTTTGCCTGGATCTGACATTTGTGGCATCGCCGAACAAAGCCGATACAATCCTCCTCCATGGTGGACCAGTAGTAACCTTGTCTGAGGACCTTTCGAGCTAACATTACCCCATTCATATGCGCACCGCATTCTCCTCCATGGATGGCCACCATTAGGCGCTTTGATTCTTCGGCTTCGACACACAGCTTGTGCATTCCCAGATGGCCTCTTTTATACAATTTACCTCTGCAGATGATGAACTGAACGGCCATTCTTCTTATTGCCCTTTTATCCTTGGCATTTGCCCCTGGTGGATACGCCTCTTTTTCTAAGAAATTCCAGATATCGTAATACCGGGGGTTCTCATCTTGAACTTCCTCTATAGCAGCAATCGACTCGTAGGATGGCGCGAATTTCTAGTCAATGATGATCGGATGCATCCGGACTTTAAAAGGAATGTCTATCATGGAAGATAGAGTTGCTAGTGCATCTGCGAACCTGTTGTTCTCTCTTAACAGATGAGCAAAGTTTAGCTTCTCAAACCGAGGAATTAACAAGTCCAAGGCCTGGTGATACATTATCATCTTTTCTTCTTTGACTTTCCAATCTCCCTTCGCTTGAGAGACAACAAGGTTCGAGTCCCCAATGACGTCCAACCGTTTTGCCCCTACTGTTTTGCCCCTAGTTCTAGGGCTGTTCTAAACCAGCAATGCATGCTTCATATTCTGCTTCGTTGTTCGAGACTTTGAACTGGTGTTTGAAGGCTAGAGGGATACGGCAATTGTCGGGTGCTATCAGCAACACTCATATCCCATACCCGTATTGATTTGACGCTCTGTCAAAGTACATCGTCCAAGTTTCGTCTTCGATATGCAAAATAGCCTCATCTGGGAATAAGTACTTAACTACTTCACCTCCTTCCACTGGATGATCGGCTAAGAACTCTCTTACCGCTCTTCCCTTGACTGACTTGCGCGTCACATACTTCAGATCGAATTCGGAAAGCAACAGCAACCAACGAGCTAGCCTACCCGTAAGTGCCGGTTTCTTGAAAAGATATTTGATGGGATCTAATCTTGAAACCAATATTACAGAGTGAGCTAACAGGTAGTGTCGCAGCTTCCTGGTAGCCCATACCAAGGCTAAGCAAGCCTTCTCCAACGGTGTGTAGCGAGCCTCATATTCTAGCATTTTCTTGCTCAGATAGTAGATAGCCCTCTCCACCTTGTCCTCAGACTCTTGTGTGAGCATGTAGCCCATTGTAGTCTCAGTTACTGAAAGATACAAAATCAACAGTTTCCCCGGCTCGGGCGATGACAACACGGGTGGGTTCTATAAGTATTCCTTGATCTGTTCAAAAGCAGCTCGGCATCGGCCGTCCCATTGGAACTTATTTCCTTTCTTCAAGAGACCAAAAAGTGGTTCACAAGTCAAGGTTAATTCTGAGATAAACCGTCTTATGAATTGCACTTTACCCTAGAAAGCCTCGCACCTCCTTTTCAGTCCTTGGTGGTAGCATTTCTAAGATGGCCTTGATTTTGGAAGGGTCGACTTCGATACCTCTCTGTGTAATCAGAAACCCCAGCATTTTCCCTGCTGTAACATCGAACGTATACTTCTGAGGATTCAGCCGCAACCGAAATTCCCTGATCCTTTGGAAGAACTTTTGCAAGGCGGTGTAGTGGCCCTCTCTTTCTTTTGACTTGACAATCATGTCGTCCACATACACCTCAACCTCTTTGTGGATCATGTCATGTAATATTGTGGTCGCAGCCCGTTGATACGTAGCTCCAACGTTCTTCAACCCAAATGGCATCACCCTGTAACAGTAAGTCCCCCACGGGGTGGTGAAAGTAGTCTTTCTCCCGGTCTTCAGGTGCCATCACTATCTGATTATAGCCCGAGAATCCATCCATGAACGAAAGCAAAGCATGCCCCGCTGTGAAGTCCACTAACTCATCAATATGCGACTAGGGAAAGTCGTCCTTCGGATTGGCTCTGTTCAAATCCCTGAAATCCACGCATACCTGGATCCTGCCATCCTTCTTCGGCACCGGAACAATGTTGGCCAACCAAGTTGGGTATTCGGATACCAACAGAAACCCTGCATCGATTTCCTTGGTGACCTCTTCTTTAATCTTGAGGGCCCAGTCCGGGCGGATCCTTCTGAGTTTCTATTTAAGGGTTGGGCCTCTGGGTCAAAAGGGATCCGGTGCTGTACAATCTCAGGATCGATTCCAGGCATGTCTTCGTAGGACTACGCGAAAGCATCTTTGAAATCTTTTAATAAAGCAACTAAACGCTCGCGTTCCTCTGAAGACAACGTAGACCCGATCTGGACCAGCCGCGGGTCCTCCTCAGTACCCACATAACTGTAGTGATTTCATCAACTAGGGCTTTAACAAATCTCTCCTGCTCTTGATCAATTAATTGTTGTAAAACCGGAGGAATTTCTTCCTCGTCGTTTTCATCAAAGTTTTGAAAGTCCTGATTCAAGCAATAAATCAAAGGCACAGAAAAGTACTCAGAAACCACAGCCACATCATTCTCATTAAGCATTTCCAAATCGTCCAATTCCTCGGTTACAACAACTCAAAAGAGAAAGAAAAAGAGACCTGGATAGGACTGTGGCATCCGTGTTATCACCCCCAGGAATACCGGACTCAGACTCAGCCGAGCTGGAACCTGATTCTGACTCAACAGATTCGGTGGAATCAGATTCCAGCTCACTACCTGACCCGGTGCTGCTTGACAAAAATCCCTCCTCGTATTGCCAGATGAGAGAGGGTGTGATGGATGCATCCAAAATGCTTGACGGTAGGCCCATAGCCGTTTCATTCCCGATCATGAATACCGAGAAGATATCCCCCAAGCACTTCTGTTCGATCAGAGGATCTGAAAGTAGACAAGCCAAGCGCTACCCCCATTTCAAATTCGGTGTCCTCAGAATTCCCTTTTCCACACTGCTCAACCTCAGCTGATGGGTCTGTCTGCTCTTCGGCAACATCATCCCCGGATAACTGTAGGTCGAAAAAGATCTCAAACCCTGGCACACGGCGCTTCCCCTCATTTATCCATGGCTCTGGGAAGCCACAAAATGGAAAATCCTCCCCCTCCAGACAAAGCGTCCGTTTAGGATACCCTGAATGGGTCGGTGCATTAACTCAAAAGGCTTCCCCGCCTTCTTTGCTCTAGTCTCCCAGCTATTTCCTTGCCTTTTCTCACCCAGTCCTCTTTGGCGGGCAGATAACCCAAACCAAAGGTATGCGGGTTATGCGGCACTTCGCCCGATGTTGCTATGCCCTTCCGACCACTCTTTCCCAATCCCATCCCGAGGATGTGTTGGAGCTTGTTCATAAGGTATACTGATTGAGCACTAACATACACCCCCTCATTAGCAGCTAAGATGTTCTGCACGACCCGGGCCTCAGCCAGAGTAAAGCCTGATAAGAAAACATCCTCCATACCGTGCTCGATTTCCAAAACTAGCGTAGATACTTCTGGCGGTGGATGGATTGACGAATTTCCAAAAACAATGGCCACCCCCTTTCCATGGGGGTACTTTAGCATCTGGTGCAAGGTGGATGAAACTGCCCTTACCTGGTGCAGCCACGGCCCCCCAAGAGTAGGTTGAAGGTTGCAGGAACTTCCAAGACGTGGAAGTCTATCTCATGTTGTCCCGACCAATCTTAGTTTGAATTTGCACGTCCCCTTTACCTCTCTGCTTGTGTTGTCATACGCCCTTATCACCTGGGTGGTTGGCGCAAAGTCTAGGGTTTCAACCCGATTGCATACGCTGTCCTCGTCGGGCACACATTGATGGCGGATCAGTATCAACAAGAACCACCGTTATCCATTTGTCTCTACACTCCACAAAGATGTAGAGTGGTTTGTTGTGATTCGCACCCTCAGGTGGCAATTCTTTGTCGGAGAAGGTCAACATCGGGGAAGCCCCTCTCGGGAAAACCAATCCCACCAGTTGCTCAAGCGTGGTGTCTATCGAGAGCTTGGCCTTGTCCATCGCCGATAAAAACAGCTTGTCTATGCACACGTGATGCCATAAGCAGTCCCCAGATGGAGATGTCTACCTGTATCCTTTTCAACTGTTTTAGCACCCCTCTTCTTCAGTAGCTTCTCTTTCTTTTCTCTGCCTCCTTGTCCTTCCCGGACGCTTCTGGTTGATCTAGATGTGGGGGCTTGAAATACCGCCCACTCCTGGTCATGTGGTCAACTTCACCAATGTACCAAGTATCGTCCGACTGGTTACTCCCCCAGTCCTCATCCGTGTGGGCAAGACATAAATCATCATCCTCCCACCACATTCCATCGGCAACCGACAGACACCTGTCCGGCTCCGTTACCACTGTCTTGTACTGACAGTACCCTCTCTCACATATGCTCGTAGCATTCTCTGTCCTTGTGCACACAGCAATTTCAGTCCCCACAGGGCCTTAGCTTTTCTGATTCTCTCAGACTCTTCGATTCCTTCTATTCCAACCGCGTCAGTACAGTTTGCTGTCCAACATTCCCTGTATTCAAAATATCCAAACCCCGAGCGAAATTCTTGACATCGGCGCTCTTCGACGATGCACTCTGATCTCCGGCCCTTTCGGCCACAACTGATGCCCTCGCCCCTGACGGGCCCTGTTCCGGATGAGATTCTTCAACAACATCTGGTTGGTCCTCAAGCCACCCTGTAGCCTCCGTTGACTCCTCAAAATCGAACCAGTTGACTGCCGAGTCTTGTTCTTCGAAAAACTGCAAGGTTGGCACATCCCCTTCCAAAGCTGCTAAGTCACTATCTCTGATCAAATTCACCCCCGTAGTACACAAATTTCTCCCCCTGTTGGTAATTCCAGATTCGGCCCAGCTTGACCTGCTGACAAATGTAATGCTCAGATTATATACCTCCCCAGCAAAACTCCCAGATTCCTCAGATTCTGAATCAACAGCCCCATTTTCATCCGAAATCATCCCTGTTCCATCTTCGATGATCACCACTTTGGTTTGGGTTGGGCTCGGGAGATGTCCACATGCACAAGTCTGTGCTGTCAGGAAGGAACACCTCCGGCTTAGGTAGATGGGAATGAGTGATGTATTTGCTGGGGTCGTATGCCGTAACCCCGGTCTGGATAAAGTTGATGCGTTTGGGGGGTGGAGCTTAGTTGTGTGGTGGGAGAGGGTTGGTTGTGACATTGGGTTTCTCTGGAGGCACGATCACCCCATTATCGATGAGATCCTAATCTCATGGCGTAATCGGAAGCACTGTTGGTGTCATGACCGTGCTGTTGGGTGTGAACGAGCAGTATTTGGCGGGTTATGGGAAGGGGGGAGTTTTTCCCCACAGAAGAACAACTCTCTCTTTTGTGAATAAATCAAACTAAACAAACCCTTTGATATAATCCACTCAATTCACTATTAAACTCTCACAGACATCAAAGGAAAGAAGCAAAGAAGCTCCAGATAAAAACCCAAATACCCAAGAAGAAGATCTGGAAGCTGTAACCCTAAACTCTGATAGAACTACATATTTATAGAAAACAGATCCGCGATCTCCGCTCGAGCGCAAGAATGGCCGCTTAAGCGGACTGACGCTCAAGCGGAGAAATAGAGTGGGAAAAAAATTTCATAATTTGGTAACTACCTAGTACGGAGATGACATGTTTATCGACATACCCATGCTTCATAGTGTCAAGATAACTAGGTGACATTATTGTTGAATTTTTTTGTTCCGAAAAATAGAAACACAAAATTAGAAACGGAATAAGTTCAACAAAAAGGAAGTCTTGTTCGATATAGATTTTTGACATCAGCTAGTTCAGGTAATAAATTTTTTTAGAACTTTAACAAGTTTTACACTTGGCTTACCATTGCAATACTCAACTAATTTCACAATACAAAATTAGACTACAAGCATGAGAACACACATTCAAGTCAGAAACCATTTTGTTCCACCCCTGTTTCTCTGATCTCTACTAATATGAATGAACCACTTTGATTATTTTCTTTCCTTTGTTTCGATTGCTAGATTTCTATAAATCATTTTATAATATTTCATTTCCTCTTGCTGCCGTCCATCAATTTTTGCTACAAGTGGTGTCTTGATATGATTGGATGGCAAGTGATGTGTTGGTATGACTGGATAGCAAGTGTTGTCTTGATATGTACTGCATCATGTGGACAACAAACATTAGTTAGTAGATTGTCCACAAATGTTGAGCTTAAAACTTGTATTCTTAGTAATGAACAAACAATATTGAATTTTAGATGTTAAATTGAGTGGGTTTGTGGCTGGGGAACAGTTTGAGGGAGTATTTGAATTCAATAGAGTTAATAATAAATTGTGACTAGTTTGGTTTGGCTTAGATTTTTGCATCTTTTTGTAAGTTGAATGAATGATAATAAATAAAAGTTAAAAATACTTCTCTCCACTTTGAAGATAATTTATTTATTTACAACTTAATGCATTTATTATTCTCTAGTAAGTTGCAAGTAAAATTGCACTAAACTGTTGAAACATAGATTTGAAAATAAAGAATAATAAATTGCACCAAACATTTTTTATATTGGGAAGTGTCATTATTCGCTAGTTATATATATATATATACAAATTAGCCCTATATCTTTTTTTTTCTTCTTCTTCTTCTTCTTTTCTTTTGTTCAGAACTTAATGCATTTTGCTCTTGATACCGAAGGGGTATTACTTTTGGATTGGCCATTTGGCCAAACATGCATAACCTCAATCAGAGCAACTCCAATGGTTCTGCCAAATGCCTTGCCAAAGCCAAAAAATTAGCTTCAGTTCACAAAATCACTCTAATGGTGAGGATCACGGTTTTGTTGGTGAGTAAGATACCTTTAGGTTCTGTCATTGTATTTAAAGTTCTCTTATTTCTTGCTACTACAAAATTTTTTCTTTGGAATGATTTTGACATTTATATTGGAAAGTACCATTATTAGCTAATTTTTTTTTTTTTTTTTTTTTTATAAATTAGCCCTAGATTTTTTTTCCTTTTCAATTTTTTTTTTTTTTTCATTCAAAACTTAATGCATTTTGCTTTTGATACCTAAGGGGTATTACTTTTGAATTGGCCATCTGGCCAAACTTGCATAACCTCAATCAGAGCAACTCCAATGGTTCTGTCAAATGCCTTGCCAAAGCCAAAAAAATTGGCTTTGGTTCACAAAATCACTCCTCTAATGGTGGGGTTCTGTCATTGCATTTAAAGTTCTCTTATATTTAAAATTTTCTTATTTCCTGCTCCTGCAAAAAATTTTCTTTGGGAAGGATTTCCTCCTGTGGATCATCCTTCAAATTAATGGACCAACCAAATATAATAAAGAGAGATTATTTGGAGAACATTGTGCATAATGCTTTAGATCAAATGAACTCATTCAATCATCTGCATTGCATAATTACAAAATGATAACTTAGACTGAACCCAAGTTTTGCAATATCGTTTTGCAACATTTTAACAATTTTGCTAAATCGGTAACAACATTCATAACTAGATTTCTTTCCATCAGAAACACTATCATTTTGATCTGCACCAACATTAAAATAAAAAAATTAAAAAGAATTTTAAAAAAAAACCTATCAAATTAACAGCGACCCCAGATTATAATACACCACTGGAGGCATGATTCACTGTCCTACATGTATTTAGCAGGTCTCTAGAAAGGGATTTGCAAACAAAGCAAAATTTCAAACATAATCGTTGCCATTTAAAAAATTGCATAGCTTAGTTCAAATAGCAGTTTAATTTACACAATTCAACAAACAAATTAAAAAGGTAGGTAATAGTCATAAAGGAAAGAAGCTCTTCATATGAAAAAAAACCCAACTGATAATAGAGACCAACCAAAATACTCTTGTTTATCTTCTTCCCATAAGTAGTAGGTACGCTCGTAAACTATGCCTATACTTTGATATAAAAACCAAGCAGCATGATAAACACTATAAAATGTAGAACAAGGCTAATAGTTTAAAAAGACAAGTTCAAATAATCAAATGAAAATAACAGTATTGTAATACAACAAAATGCACTCACAGATGTCCTATAGATTTCTACACACAGGCAACTAGACAAGCATTGCACCAACCAAAAGAGTAACTACTTGGGGGCCAACTACACAAACTCTTTCGACAGTTTAGCTCAATGTGCCCATACCATTCATTAAATCATTGCCTATTACCTTTTCTAAAAGTCCAAATGCAAATTTCTATTGGATTTCCTATAGTCTATATCAACCCATCCTTTCCAGAGTATATGCAACCTCAATTTGAAATTAACATAAATAAATAAAGAAAATGTGCTTTCCTGCTGGTTTCCTATGGCAGATTTGGAAGCAATAAGAAGGCCAAAACATTGTGGTCTTGCATTATCTTTGCTATCTTTTGGACCATTTGGTTGGAAAGAATGGATAGAATTTTTAATGAAAAGGAATTTGAAGCTGATGCTTTGTTGGACAAGGTGAGGCATCTCACATCAGTTTGGGCCTATGTGTCTCCCTCTTTCAAGGACGTACCCTTTTTTCGATTACTAGGGATTGGGCTGTTGTTTGTTAGACATAGGTGGTTTATTTTATGTTTTAGTTGACGCTTCTTAGGTTTTTGTATAGAACTCTCGACTTTGTACAAGGGCATTTTGTGCATCCCTTGTTTTCATCTTTTAGTTTAATAATCTTGTTTTGTTACTGTTCAAAAAAAAAAGGGACAAAAAAAGAAGAAGAAAAAAAGTGCTTTGTAAGTAAATTTTGAAACATCTATGACCTAACTTTTTAGTTTTAGTAAGATAATGTATAGGATACAACTGCAAATCAATTCAATCTCCAAATTTGTTTCACTGTTTCCATACTTGTTCATATTATTCAACAACCACATAATAGAAAAAGAATCAAAATCTCATAGCCCTCAATATATATGGGGACTACTAGAAATTATTTATAAAAAAACAAATTCATAATTAAAATTGGAACAAGAATGATTTTTCTTTTTAATAATTAAAGGACACACACAACTAAAAAGAGTGGGAATATATCGCCATGACAAGGTTAACATGGTTCCTGAAAAATAGAATCAAGAGTATTCTCAGCAATCTTAAACCACATGTAACTAATCCATCAGGCTTCTATCAGAATTCCTTGTGAAGAAAAACAAGAAAAATAAACTTCTAATATCTTTGATTAGGGAAAAAACTAACAAACAAAAATCTTAAAGGTTATAGCACATTCATCAGTTGACATATATACTTAATGTGGGAATTGAAAATATCCTAAGACATCTAGGTTGTACAATACATTCATCAATTGCACCACATGCACACATGAATGGATTTGTTGAATATTTGACTCTCCCTACCTTACCTAACACAAACATGACAAAGGAAAAGAAAATACTATCAAAACATTTTATAAAAAATTGAAAAAAAAGAAAGAAAAAGAAAAAAGAAAAAAATGAAGCAAGAAGAGAATAGAGATAGAGGACAATATTTCATGCAACAGTAAACTCAACTTGCTATCGAGCTCAATTTCCCAAGGTTTAGTTTGGAAAGCAAAGAGCATGCAGGTCAGGCCTCCACCAAGGAAACACACAGGCACTATAGCACTTGTTTATCTATCCTAATAGATGTACTTATCAAAAAATTTAATAAAATTGAATTTCATGAAGGCAGTGTCATCTTACTAAGTGAACAACCTCAACCTCATCATAGGGCACAATCAATGCTAGAAACTATCTAGTTGTGCTAGATGCAGTTTAATTTATGAATTCAATTTTACCTTTCATATGGACTAATAAAAATTCATAAAAATTTAAATTGAATTGCCTATTTACCATTACTCCACGAGCATTGAATAATTTCTCCAATTTACCACCTGAATGAAAATCAAAATTAAGTTACACAGACAATTTAATCAATTAAAAATATAATAAGTTAACTACAATGGATACAGAAATAATCCCAACCACAAGCCTAAATTTTTCAACCCTTATTTTTCAATTGAAACCCAAGGCCATGAAACAAATATTACATTCAAACTGTAAATAGGCAAGAGGCGAGATAAAATACAGAAAACAAAAATTAAAAAAAGAACAAGTAAGACAGTAACCAACTAGGCAAAGAATCCATTATTAGATATGATGTATCAAATTCTACCAACAAATTTCACCCAATATATCTTATAATCAAGTTGTGGAATACAATTTGATTCATGGAATTGCCTATTTATCGAGAAATGGGGCTTTAGGGATTTCAAGCCATACCTCTTCAATGAGAACTCTTTTGAACCAATAAGCTACTTGAGAAGACAGAAATCTTCAAGAAGCCTTCGAAAGCAAGAGATAAGAGTAAGAGATGATAACAAGCAAGAGAATTGACAGACAAATCAGAGAGAGAGAGAGAAAGAGAGAGAAACCATAGATTCGGAGCAAGGGGGAGAAAATTTTAGGGATTTTAGAGCCATGCCTCTTCAATCCTTGCAAAGCCTGCGACTTCGATCTCCATTTGTGGGAGACGGCTAGAGAAGAGAGGGAGGGGAGTCCTGTTTAGCCAAACCACACACACACACACACACACACACACACACACAGGGGGGTGACTGATGAAAGTAGAGAGAATGGCTAGGAAAGTTTCAACAGGTTTAGCAGGTAAATGGTATAAACTGTATAAAATATTGAAGGGTTTAGATTAATTTGATCAAATCTAAGGGCGGAGAATTAACTTGCATATGGTATGCAAGTTTCAAGCCTTGCACACTACAACACTTTAATAAGATAAATTACAAATATACCTCCTGACATTTGTTAAAATAACAAATTTTTTCATTAGGTTTGCGAAATTGCATCCCACCATTTGATATAACTACTAATTATTAATAAATAAAACAACTAGGAGCCTCTAAGTTCAACCAAATTCCAAATTATGAAAATAGTAATCTGACTGTCTCTAGTGTTTTGAAAGCGAACTAGGCAGTTCAGGCGAGTTTGACCCTATGAGCCAATTGTAAGACTTATTTGGATAATTTCATTTTTTAATATTCTATTCTAAACCCTTATATGTAAATCATCAATGACAAGACTAACATTCATTCAACAACCGCTATTATAATAGAGTAATACTACGAACCCACCTTATCAACTAATAAATTATTTAGAATTATTACTTTATGGTTACAATTTATTTCAAATATAAACCTTATATTACATAAATTTAATCTCCACTACACAACCGTTAATCCCGAAAATTCTAGGTTGATAAATTTGGAATCACTTATCCGTTATAATATCAATTACAAGACTCGTACTGATATAATAACTGAAATTAGAAGTGTCAACATATTTATTTAAAAAAATATTAAATGATAAATATAAGGAAGAATTATAATTTAGTGTATTTTTAAAAAAAAAAAAATTCAAATCATTGATAAAGTTTATAAATATTAATAATTAAATTCATAAATTTTTTTACTAATTTGTAATTTTTTTTATAAAAATTTCACTGATGTGTAATTTTTCATAAATATAATTTGGAGATTTTTCAAAAATATATATATATATATATGGTTAAAATTATCTATTTGATTTATTTTTTATTATCTTTATGAATAATTTATATTTAGTATAGCGATCCCAGTTTTACCCCGACCTTCATTGTGTTCAGGACTCGGGTTCCGTGTTTGTATGCTGTTCTCTATGTCTTCTTTCCTTCCTTTAACTCTTTGTATTTGAGTTTTGGAACTTGTTGGGCATGTTTGGAACAGGTTGGTTGCTAGTTGGTCTAGAGTGTTCCTGCCTAGATTTTAGTCTCTTCGCTCAAGCGAGACTTCTTGCGCTCGAGCGAGCCTTGGGTAACTTGCTTCTTCGCTCGAGCGAGGTTTCTTGCGCTTGATCGAGAATTGAGAGTCCTCAGGTTTCTTTCCCAAACACAGCTTTTCTAGGAAGGTGGAGTGATTCGCTCGAGCGAGACTTTTGCGCTCAAGCGAGCCTTGCAAAATTGTTTCTCCGCTCGAGTGAGATTTCTCGTGCTCGAGCATACGTGTGCGTCTATGGCAGACCTGAAGCTTTGCATTTTGTTCTCGAGTGACGTTTCTTCCGCTCGAGCGAGGTCATTTGTTGTGTTTGGTAGCTCGAGTGACAACTCCTTTGCTCGAGCGAGCCTCGCATATATCAATTTGCAGCAGACAGTTTTTACGTCACTTTTAATTTCATCCCATCTCCAAACCCTAATCTAGCACCTCCTCTCTCTAAAACTCTCTCTCTCTCTCTACAAATCTTCCATGATCTAGGGTCTTTCTACCCTACTCCCTTTGTTAAAGAGTTAGAGTTTTGCGTGGGCTTTCATTTGATCCCGAATAGGTGGAGTTTGGTCATCTTCAAAGTTTCTTCCTTCTTCTCCTTTGACTCTATACTTGAGGTAAGGATATTCTACTCCTTAATATGAGTTTTAGCCTAGGTAGTTGTCATTTTGTATGAATAAAGGGATTTGGGAGTGATTTGGGTAAAGTTAAGGTTTGGGCTCTAAACTAAAGAGGGGTTTTCATGTTGATTTACAAAATAACTTTGGGGGTTTGTGTACGAGGTTCTTTATTGTTGAAATGGTGAGATTTAGACCTATGGGTTGATGTTTTGGAATAGGGAGAGAATTACCCTAATTTGTGTTAAATAATTATTTTGTATTAATAATGAAATTGATATGGAAAATATGAAATTGGGAGGATGTGTAAATGAATGGTGTAGTTGGATTTGATAAATCACTCACTTATGGGAATTCGATAAATTATCTGTTGATAAATTTGTTTATCTATTTAGAAATATCTGTTTTGGGCTATCGGTGGAGGATATCCATGATTGTTGTAGAAACTGCATGAGGATTAGGAAGATTGAAACTAATCAATTAAATTATGTCATTGAATATGACGGTTTGATTAAACCATTGAATATGTGATTTGATTAGTCATTGTATATGACAACGTGTTTAAATACATTGTATATGTATCATTGTGTGGAAGGAGATAGGGGATGGACTCCATTGAGAATTAAGTTGGCCAGGGTGTCCAGAGTGAAAGTCCCGAAATCTTATATATATTTGTGCGTGCCGGTTCCCTTGGATGTGATTCCGTAAAATGGCAAGAAATAGAAGTGTTAGATTGATGAATGTATTGAATTGTGAACCTTTGAGTTGTAGTCTCATTTTGGTTGTTTTGATAATAATGAATTTGGTTAATAGATTTACCCGAAATGGATGAATGGAAATGAATTGAGGTATTGGTTATCTATATTGAATGGCCTTGGAAAGAATACGTCTTGGTTAAGGATATTACATATTTATCTGATGCTTATATCTTAGTTAAATCTCATATGTTGTTTTAGCATATCTCTACTGGGCTTTGACTCACCTTACTTGGGAAACCATTTTCAGGTACATGTGACATGCTACCTCCAAGGACATAGCGTGGGAGGTTTAGGGGCTGAAGGCTCTGTTTTGCTATTACGTTTTGTGTTTATATGTTTTCTTTTTAAGCTGAGGGCTTTAATTGTAAAGAGCTTATGACTCTCTTTTGTTGTAACCAAGTTATCTCTTGAAAATATGTAAACTCGTAGGGCATTTATAGTGTTGATATTGACTAGTGTTACATGCTATAGTTTCATGATGAACATTTATGAAAGTGTAATGCATGTAATATATTTTGTAATATAGATTCTGATGAATGAAAATACAACTTTTGTATCACGTGTATAGATCTTATGAATGATTGATTTATGTCATGTTTTGAGGGCGTTACATGTAGAGAATTATAAAAATGGCTTGATTAAATTATTAAAATGATACATGTAATGTAATGGGCCCACAAAACTAAACTGGACAATTAATTGCATAGTGTTCCCATGAAAATATAAAGGATAAATTATACTGACTTTGTCTAAGATACTGAGAAAGGGCATTGCTAAAGTCACAAAAACTAATAAAAATAGTTTTAAATCACAATAATAAATAAAGAAAATTATGAGTTCCGATTTATTAAAGTTTGAGAGTCCGTTTGTTTTGGGTTATAGGAGATGTGATTGAATTATGATGGATGTATGGTCTACTAATATTATATTTATTTACAAAATGAGAAAAGAGATTCACAATACATTGGGACTATAATAGGCCTCCATGAATGGAATTAGTAGTCCCCATAGGGGAAATTCTATTTTCGCACACTTAGTTAGCTCAGGGCACGTACTTAATAAAATATTAATTTAATGACAATTATATTCTAAAACAAAATGACGATAATAGACATCTAACAATATTCATAATATTATATGAAAAAATTCTCTGTACATATGTTTTAAGAACAAATAATCATACATAATAATGAAACCCACTAATTTAAATTCAATAAATCCAAATAAACTAATTCAATTCAATTAATTTTTAAATCTATTTAATTTATATATATATACATGAGCAATTCTTCCATGTCCAAGACACCCATTGCCTATGCAAGCACTCAAAAGGCTAGTTAGCGTAAACTCATTCCGTTTCGCAACTGAATTTCTCATTTGATGGTAGAGTTCCAAACACAAATCAATCTTCCACTCTTGTGCAAACCCAGTAATCATTCTTGTCCATGAGACTACATTTCTCACAGGTATTTCGTTGAACATTTAATATGCACTACCTAACTCGTTGCATTTGCAGTAAAAACTGATCAAAGAACTCCCAATATAGAACATTGGTGAAAACCCCACTTTTAATTGCCAAACAATGAACTTGAATTTCAAAAAAGATAGTGTTTGGACACCCATAAGAACTTAAAGCGTGAGACAGAGCAATTGGGTTGGCTCTCAATCCTTCCCGGTTCAACCTAAACAGCATCGAAAGAGGACCCTCTTTTGAGTTCGAATCAATTGGTTCATGTGAATTTGTTCGCAAAATGTTTTGAATAAGACGAAGATGGATTTGGCGACCACCGTGAATAACACTTGGTTCAGACCCATCAGTCAATCTTCCCTCAAAAGGTTACGATTTTTCTAGCGCAAAGAGACCAAAGTACCAGCAAGAGGAAAAGCCTTGATTTCAACAGATCTAAGCATAGCAATTTATAAGTTTTTGTTTTGAATCGTGGGTTATAGTCAATGATGGAGCAAATTTCACTTCTTACTAAAGTCTTTTAGGTGTGGGGTCTACAAATGTGAAAGTAAGGTTAATCAAAAGGGTGTGGAAAGGAAGGTTAGTAGTGTGTGTACAATGGTTAAGAGTGAATAGTATAAATGTAATTTTGTATGAATTGAGAAAATTAATTAATAATCAAATTAATAGGTCTGTGTATTAAGAAAAGATGTGCCCTGAGCTAATTAAGTGCGTAGAAATAGAATTTCCCCTCCCATAGGAGATGGTATTAGAAAAACAATTCCTTGGGATTAGAGGTGGATTTACTATTTTGCTCTCTATTATTCTACCCAATTTATTCACTCAACTTGATTAGTATGATCTTTTCTCTTATCATTTTTTTAAATTATTTCATCATTTTTTACTCCACTATCCTTTATGTGAAAATAATTTAACATAAAAATATAATTGTATAATAATATTTAAAAGAAATTATATTAAAAAGATAAAATAGTACCAAAAAATATATATTTATGAAATATAATTTTAATAGTTATAAAATATTTTTTTTTAATATTAAAATATGTAATGCATTTATTAGTTTGTATAAGTCCAAATTCGATAGTAATGCAATAAATGTATTTGTGTAATTTTACATCCTTAATTCCACTCATATCTCTCAAAATAAACATGAACTATTATTAATTCACTGATTATCAAATAAACACAATTTTTTTTAGTCCCCTCACTAAAGTTGACCCATTATCGAACAAACTTGAACTCACAAAGAATGTTTGGCATTTGCTAAAATAGCACATGTTATTTTTAGCACATTATCCTATTTGAGTTACAATCATTTTATTTAGTTCACATCACATCACCTCTACCACATCACTTCAAACCTAACTCATATTTATTTTTTTTTCATAAAAATTTAAAAAGTATACTTATTTAGATTATTCCAAATACTCTCTCACTTTTATGATCTAAATCGTTCATCTTATACAACTAATTAAAAAAATTATCTATATAAAAATCAGGTTAATCTAATATCGATTGTCATACTATTAGATCATTTTTATCTATATGACCTATATGTTCTTAAGAATAGATCACTCACGTAATTACTTATATTTGATCAACTTATTTTTTTACATGTATGTTTTTTCCTAACTTGTCATATGAGATGAACACATTAGACCAACTTTGCATATGAAGTGAGATTTTCAACTTAACAAATCTAAACTCGAAAAATATACGTTTTAGTGTAAAAAGTTATGACATTTATTTTTCATTTATATGACTAACAAATATTAGTGAACTAGGCTTAAGCATTTTGTCAATTAAAAATTTAAAAAAGATCAATACAATCATGTTAATACTGCGAGACTTGCTATATTTTCACCACATTCTAAGAAATTCAGTATAATTTATCTTAAAATAAAATATGTCAAACTTTTTAATAGGACAATTATTTTCATAATCTTTGATGATCTGTTACTCAATTATGAGGAGATCAAATTGGTCAACTTACCAATAAAAATACACACGCCACCTTTAATAATTATTATTGGCATATTATCAATAGTAATTTTCTATGGCAAATAGCATTGGTTTCCAATTTTAATGTGGAGCCCTAGAAATAATCACATGCATCCAGGATTATGATATGTCGCACAGGTCCCACTTATCTAACGATCAAGATTTGATCTACAGATTATGAAGGTGAGCAAATCAATCCAGTTGGCAAAATCCCCATGATCTCCAGTGGCATGTGAAGTAGATGATAATATCCACAGCTTTACCAGTTTAGCAAATGAAAAGTATATCCCAACAGCAAGATTCACAACCCAAAATTAGGACCTCAAAAGTTCTACAAAAAAATTTAACAAAACACTCCTAGTGTGGGCTCTATATAGGTATATGATCCCACACTACAAGAAAAAGCAGAATTGACGACTAAAAATAGAATTTTCGTCGCTGAAAGTAACAAAATTGGCGACTAAAATGGAATTAGTAGCCAAAAGTGAAGACTTTTGGCGACTAAAACAGTTTAGTAGCCAAATGTATAGTTATTGGCGAGTAAAAATCAGTTTAGTCGCCGATTATATGGGTTTTAGCGACTAAAAAAATTTTAGTAGCCAAAAGTGAAGGTTTTTGGCGACTAAAAATATTTAGTAGCCAAAAGTATAGGTTTTGGTGACTAAAAAATAGTTTGGTCGCCGATTATACGTGTTTTACTGACAAAAATAAATTTTGTAGCCAAAAGTGAAGGTTTTTAGCAAATGAAAAGTATATCCCAACAGCAAGATTTCACAACCCAAAATTAGGACCTCAAAAGTTCTACAAAAAAATTTAACAAAACACTCCTAGTGTGGCTCTATATAGGTATATGATCCCACACTACAAGAAAAAGCAGAATTGGCGACTAAAAATAGAATTTTCGTCGCTGAAAGTAGCAGAATTGGCGACTAAAATGGAATTAGTAGCCAAAAGTGAAGACTTTTGGCGACTAAAACAGTTTAGTAGCCAAATGTATAGTTATTGGCGAGTAAAAATCAGTTTAGTCGCCGATTATATGGGTTTTAGCGACTAAAAAAATTTTAGTAGCCAAAAGTGAAGTTTTTGGCGACTAAAAACATTTAATAGCCAAAAGTATAGGTTTTGGCGACTAAAAAATAGTTTGGTCGCCGATTATACATGTTTTACGGACAAAAATAAATTTTGTAGCCAAAAGTGAAGGTTTTTGGCTACTAAAAAAAATTTAGTAGCTAAAAGTGTACAATTGGCGACTAAAATTCAGTTTAGTCGCCAAAAGTGGTTATTTTTAGGTGGGAATGAATTTTTTAGCGACTAAAATATAATTAGTAGCCAAAACTATAGAATTGGCGACTAAAAAACAAATTTAGTCGCCAAAAGTGGTCTCATTTTTTTTTAGTAAATAATTTATTTTTTACATAAATTATATTTGAATAAAAATAATTATGTTTATATATATAGTTTTATATTAATACGGGTGAATATACTATATAAATAATATATGTTGCGTATATATTATTTGGTGTTGTAGTGGCATAGTGGAGAGAGTGTGTTGCTAAAGGTTTAGAATGTTGGAGGTTGGTGGTTTGAATCTCAGAAAAAGTAGAAAAGTGGTTTTTTTTTTTTTTTCACGAAATAACTTTTGGCGACTAAAATTATTGGTCGCCAAAAGTGTTTCTTTTGGCGACTAAACGGTTTGGTCGGCGATTCATTGACTATTGGCGACTAAAAGATTAGTCGCTAAATGTATAATTTTATAAAGTGTAATTCACTATTGGCGACCAAAATTTTGGTCACTAAAAATCTATTTTTTGCCGACTAAAACATTTTTAGTCGCCAATACCTTCCCCGACCGTGTTTTCGCGACAAAACCGGCGACTAAAAAATTTAGTTGGGGAAACTAAAAAGTCGACTTTTGGTGACTAAAAATGGACTTTTGGCGACTAAAAATTTAGTCGCCAAAGGTGCTTTTTCTTGTAGTGCCACACGAGTAATGTTAGGAATCACAAAAATTATTGAAATTTTTATCAAATCATTAATATGGGTGTGTGTTGTGGGATCCACACCTATGTGGCTGCCATACCTATGTGGCTGATTTGATTTGGTAGAAATTTTATTTTATGAAAGATTTGATAAAATTTTGGTAGACTATTTGAAACCTCAACATTTTTGGTCCCACACCCATGAGTGCTGGTCAATTTTTTAGTAGAATTTTTTGTAATTCTCATATTTATTGTTTTTATATATTTATAAGAAACATAAATGTTATCTACTCACCAGAAATATTTTTAAAAGGTCTAGAATTTAAAATTATAAAGTAAATTTAATATTGGTCATAATCAAAAACTAACTTTTATTGAGATTTAAAGAAAATATAACCATTCTTATAATTTTAGAATAATTATATAAAGTAACACACAAAAATAAATAAAGTAAAATATAAATTTCAGTGTAAAAAAGATGAAAGTATCATTTTTTTTTTTTTTAATCATATATGACTAAGGAATTACTGATAAAAAAAGTTAAGTGTTGTATAAATTAAAACTTTTAAGAGTTTCTAATATAATTATATTAAACTTGTGAAGATTATATATTTATATATTTTTTCAAATCTAAATATATATATACAAGATAATTTATCCAAACAAATTTAGTTTACATATTTTATATTACATTTTTCTCATAATATTTCAATATAAGTAATACAATAATTGGACGTGCACAGAAGGCACACCCAGAATGAGACATAGATATTTCGTAAAAGAGTGAAGCTCACATAACGTGGAACCTACATGTAGGACCCACCATTGGAAGGCATGTACCATTAATCTCTAATTTTTTTCTAATTTTTTTAGTCATTAATTTCTCTCTAAACATATATCTTAGTATATATATATACATACACATATGTAAGTGTAGGGGGGTTCAACGTTAGAGAGGTGATTAGAGAGGCAAAACTATGTTAATATTCCAATAGTGGTGGAAGTGGCTGAAGGATGAGTAGCAGCAACTATCTGGGAGTTGAAGAGTGTGTAGCTAGGTGAGGGTGAAGCAAATGGCTTAAGAAGAAAGGCATGGCAGTACCAAAATGGGCAGTATCTCCCCCAAATCCCCAAAATTCTTCGTTGTTGAACCTTGGGAAATGGGTCCTATTTATAGACTTTTCCTTTGTACCAAGAGGACACTAAGTGGCCAAATAGAGGGAAGACATGTGTCCCAAGGGATCACATGGAATATTTTTCCTCGAGCCACCAGGCTGTAGGTGCCACGTGTCCCTCTACATGTATTGTGTACTGTCTGTTTGCCTCCGCAACTACCTTTTGAGCCCCAGCAAGTGTAGTTGCGACGAGAGTGTTTGGTGCTGTAACTCTCTTTTGAGCCTCAACAAGTGCAGTTACAACAGGGGTGTTTGCCTTTGCACTTGCCTTGTCAGCTTGAACCTCAATAAGTGCACTTGCAGCGGTGAACCTCGCCGCTGCATTTGCCTTCTCGGTTCTATTTGGTCAGTACATGCATTCTCAGGACTTCATCAGCCTGCTATCGGCTATATTCGTGTTCACCTCAAGGAAACCTCCACCCTTAGCCACCTAACCACAAACTCCCCAGCTTCTCAGGGCGAAGGCTACAGCCAAGCCTGCTATCGGCCATGTTGTGCCTTAGTACCAAGCCTAAGTGCGCTTCCTTAGTCCTGCCTGTGCGACTAAGGCAGGTCCATGACCGGGTAAATGGAAAGGGAGTCCCTTATGTTCGGGCCACCCTGCTCCCATCTTCACAGGTTGCCACGGTAAACTAGTATTTCTGGGCCTGCTATCAGCTCCAACCAGTAAGTCTTGGGGCTTGCTATCAGCGCCAAGTTAATAAATTATGAGGCCTACTATCAGCCCTAGGCTAGTAATGTCTTGGGGCTTGCTATCGGTGCCAAGGATTAGCCTCTACTTGCAGAGGGAAGCCTCTCTCAAAGGCTGCTATCACCTTCGTAGGATATTCCCTCTGCAACTTAGTTGCTACAGTAGTAGTTGTTGCGGTAGTCATTTCCCGTGCCAAGCTTAGATGGCAAGACCGAAGCTATTAGAGATGACGGCACCGACAGAATGCCTTCGCAACTTGGGCGCTGCAAGTATTGCCTCGGCAACTTAGTTGCTTCGATTTTATCTTTCCCTCAACAATTTCAAATGGCGGCGGAATCGAAAATATTAGGAATGGCGGCACTGAGGCAATGTGCCTCAACAACTTTGCCGCTGCATATGTTCCCTCTGCAATTTCACCGTTGCAGGTGTTGCCCCTGCAACTTGACTTGGGGATTTTTCTTGCGGAGTCCATCTGGAGCCCTGGTGGGTCGAACCTGCCTCGGCCCACTTGTTGGCCCACTTCCCTTGGGCTTTGGACCATGCTCCTTTTTATCCCTAGTCGCCTCTTTGGGGCGATCTCAGTGCTTAGGTCCATACTTAGTTTGGGGTTTAATTTCTAACTGTCTACATTTTGCCCCCTGTGTGTGTGGAGGACACGCTCCTTGTTTTCCACGCGTGCATGATGTCAGCAAGCAACCCAAGGGTTGTGTCAATTTGGTCAAAAGTTGCGTCAGCTCTGAAAAGGTGCCTCTTTGACTGCCAGGTCATAATGGCCTCGGGAAGCGTGTTAGCACCCTTTGCTAATTTTTCTTTATAAATAATGCCCTTGGGTCCCACTGGTTCCCCACTTCTTCCCAACACACCTTCCTATCTCCTTTGTCTTCTTCTCTTCCTTGTCTCCACTTTCCAAAGCCCTTTTTACCATTCTTTATTCTTCCTCATGGCCAGCACGGCATTTCTTCCCGATAGGGCTGCCCCACCCCCTACTGAGTGAAGGAGGGCCCCATACTTCGGAGGACTGGCTGATCCCTTCTGGAAGGTAGTTGACTCCTTCATTCCTGATGCCCTTCCTCTAGAAGAGCCTCTGCTTCCTTTTGGGGAGGCTACTTTGGATGACGCGGACAAGGTGAACCTAGTCTCTGTGCTACGGTTTCGCGTGGAGCGGGGCGACTTTCCACATTCCTACATCTACTATAGCACTCATTCGGGCCCTCCAGCAGATTGGTCACTTTGGGTTGATGACTGTAGAGGGTCAAAAATTAAAGTCCAAATTACGTATGGACCTAAGTGCGAAGGTCGCCTCTGTTAGGTGACTACGAATGATTAAAGGAGCATGGGCTAAAGCCCAGGAGAAGTTGGCCAACAGTGGGCCGAAACAGGTCTGACCCGCCAAGGGTCCAAGCAGACTCCAAGAAGAAAAATGCCTAAGTCAAGTTGCGGAGGCAACAACTATGGCGGTCAAGTTGCGGAGGCAACACCTGTAGTGGTCAAGTTACAGAGGCAACACCTATAGCGGTAAAGTTGCAGAGGGAACATGTGCAGTGGGAAAGTTGCTGAGGCACTTTGCCTCAGTGCCGCCATTCCTAATATCTTCGGTTCTGCCACCATTCGAAGTTGCTGAGGGAAAGAGAAAGCCAAAGCAACTAAGTTACCGAGGCAACACTTGCAGCGACCAAGTTGTGGAGGCCAAGTTGCGGAGGCACTTTGACTCAGCGCCACCATTCCTAATAGCTTCGGTTCCGCCGCCATCCGAAGTTGCTAAGGGAAAGAGAAAGCCAAAGCAACTAAGTTGCAGAGGCAATACTTACAGCGACCAAGTTGTGGAGGCACTATGTCTCAGCGCCGCCATTCCAAGTAATGTCGGTACCACAACCATCTGGAATTGCTGAGGAAAGGAGAAAACAGAAGCAACTAAGTTGCAAAGGCAGTACCTGCAGCGCCCAAGTTGCAGAGGCATTCTGTCAGCGGCGCCATCTCTAATATCTTCGGTCATGCCATTTGAACTTGCCGCAGGAAATGATTACCTCAGCAACTACTACCACAACAACTAAGTTGCAAAGGGGATACCTTGCCAAGGTGATAGTAGCCTTTGAGAGAGGCTTCTCTCTGCAAGTAGAGGCTAATGCTTGGCACCGATAGTAGGCCCTGAGGCATTACTAGGCTAATAACAAGCCCCACAGTTTATTAACTTGGCACTGATAGCAGGCCCCAAGGCTTATTGGTTGGAGCTGATAGCAAGCCCTGAAATACCAGACTGCTGCGGTAACCTTGCCAAGATAGAAGCAGGGTAGCCTGAACATAAGGGACTCCTTTTCTATTACCTAGGTTATGGACCTGCCTTAGTCGCATAGCCAGGACTAAGGAAGCCCCCTTGGGCTTGGTACTAAGGCACGGCATGGCCGATAGCTGGCTTGGCTGTGGCCTTCACCCTAGGAAGCTGGGGAGTTTGTGGTTAGGTGGCTAAGGGTGGAGGTTTCGCTGAGGTGAACATGAACATAGCCGATAGTAAGCTGATGGAGTACTGAGAATGCATGTACTGACCAAATAGAACCAAAAATACAAGTACAGTGACAAGGTTCACCGCTGCAAGTGCACTTGCCGAGAAGGCAAGTACAGAGGCAAACACTCCCGGTGTAACTACACTTGCTGAGGCACAAAAGGGAGTTGCAGCGCCAAACAGTCCCATCGCAATTACACTTGCTAAGGCTCAAAAAGGTAGTTGCTGAGGCAAATAGATAGTACACAGTACATGCAGAGGGACACGTGGCACCTTCAGCCTGGTGGCTCAAGGAAGAATATTCCATGTGATCCCCTAGGACACATGTCTTCTCTCTATTTGGCCACTTGGTGTCCTCTTGGCACCAAGGAAAAGCCTATAAATATGACCCATTTCCCAAGGTTCAGAAGAAGAATTTTGGGGATTTGGGGGAGATGATACCCATTTTGGTACTGTCACATTTCTTCTTAAGCCACTTGTTTCACCCTTACTCGACAACACACTCTCCAGCTCCCATACAGTTGCTGCCTCATTCTTCAGCCACTTCAACCACTATTGGACCATTAATATAGTTTTGCCTCTGTAATCACCTCTCTAACCATGGACCCCCCTACATTTATGGCGACTCCACTAGGAAGGCTACTTTGTTGATGGTTCACACCCACTGTGGCTTACACACTTTGCTGGAAAAGATGACAGAAGATGAAGTTCAGCAACCCCCACAGTAGCAAGGCTCTTCCAATGGCGGAGCAGCATATATGGAGAATCGTGACCGCAGTATTGTGATTGACGCAGTTCAGTCACTCCAGGATATGTAGAGGGGGATCCTGGCAGCTTTGCAAACCCTCACTGAGGCTATTATGGCCATGGCTTCTCAACAGACTCTGGTGCAAGAACCTCCACCTGTAACAGTCCCAAACCCAGTGCCTAACCTGTTCCCTGAGGTTCAGGCTTCAATCCAGGTGCCCCCGGTGGTACCCCAGGTGAACGATACGGCCGCTGGTTCAACTACCCAAGAGCAGACTGAAGCCCACTCACTTTGTTACTCTTGCCGATGTATAAGCTATGCTCCAGCAAGAGCGTAGCAAGAAGCAGCTGCCATCTCTCCCAGACCCAGATGTGAAGCCCCCATACTCTCAAGAGATATTGACCATGCCATACCCAACTGGGTATACAGTGCCCAAGTTTACTAAGTTTGATGGAATGCAAGGCAATGCCAGAGAGCAAGTGGTGAGGTTCATTGAAACTCTTGGTGTCCATGGCAGTGACCACTCTCTACGTCTTCGGGAGTTCTCCAAATCACTTACTGAAAGGGCTTACAGTTAGTATGTGAACTTGGCTCCCAACTCGATCAAGAGTTGGGAGGAGATGGTGAACAAGTTCCACACAAAGTTCTTCTAAGTCTAGGAGAAAGTTACAATCCACACACTTGGGCAAGATGTCCAAAAAGAAGGCGAAGATATACTGGACTAGGTTAGGCGGTTCCAAGATAAGGCTACTAACTGTCATGAACCAGTGGATGAGGCTCACTTAGTCAGCATATGTGTAGAGGGTGCCATGCGCGACTACAAAATTTTCTTGGTGAACCACAATCTACCAACCTTTTTAGCCTTGATTGAGGCAGCTAGGAACCTCAGTACCACTGGTCTTTTACACAGATCTCGTGATAGCCACCGTAACTCCTGCAGTAGCAGAGTTGCTGCGGTAACCTCCACAGAAGGGAGCCGCTTGCAAGCAAAGGCCTCATCCTCTCGAAAGAGAAAGAGTTATGAGGACAGAAATCCATATCCTTGCAGCCTTGAGAATGTTAAAGCCTTGGTTAAATAATGGGTCGCTGATGGTGAACTTACTTTGCCTCTGGTTGATGTCACTCCAACCAAGAAGGACAAAGAAAGCCCAGATTATTGTGTCTATCACAGAACCACCAGACACCCTACTAGGGACTATTGGACTATGAAAAGTATCTTCAAGAAGAAAGTTGACGCAAATGAGTTGAAGTTCAAAGATGCTGGTAATCGCGATATAAGGAAGGATCCCTATCCTAATCATAAGGAGAAGGGGAAAAACGTACACATGATTGACTATCTTGGGCCTGTGCGCGATCAAGGGCATATGGCATCCTACTATGATGAGTTAGATGAAATCGCCAGCAGCAAGCTCCCTGAGACAGCACTTGCAGAGGCAAAATTCGCAGAGGATACTCATGCTCAAGCCTTGCAAAACTCTGTTAAGTTTCGCACCTTCTTTGACTAGCTGGGGCTGAGCCAAGCCGCCAAGTTGGAAGCAACAAAGGCCCTCATTAACATCTTCGAAGTGCACCATGATGAAGTTGCAGAGGCTAAGGAGTATGTACCTTGGCGCATCCAGAAAGATTATGGGGCCATTACTTTTTTAGAAGCAGACAGAGCATACCCATTTCCTCATAATCGTCCTCTCTTTGTCATAGCTTACATCAATGATGTAGAATTCAAGCATGCTTTCCTCAATGGTGGGGCATCCATAAACATCATCACTACTGACACCTTTGCAAAGGCTGGTATCCTAGAGTCCAAAATGATTCGCCAACCGATCATTGTAACGGGTTTTGGTGGTTAGAAAAAAAGTTACTAGGGGCCATGTTCTCATGGACTTAGCAGTTGGTGAGATTCGTTCCGCAACTAAGTTCTGTGTGATTGAAGCATACACAAATTACCATATGATACCTGGCAGAGCTTGGATGCATCGATATGAGGCTATCCCGTCCAGTTATCATCAATGCGTGAAAGTAAAGTTGGGAAAGCGCACAGTGATCATAAATGCGTCTGAAAAGCCATTCGGAGTGGAAGAGGCACACTATTCAGATGCAGTTTTCCTTACTGAGTTGTCAACAAATAAAACTCGAAGGACTGGTAAAGTTGCAGGGGTAAAATTACCGAAGTAGGAAGACATTTGAGATGCAGAGGCTGCTCTAGAAAGCAGTGGACAGAAAAGGAGCAGCAAATCCACAAGTCCTCAGCCCAAGATTGTTAAAGTGTGCGAGGGCGACAAGGCAGTTTACTACATATGACGGTCTTGGAGGCCAGACTTCATACCTTGGGAGGATGGCCCCGAGACGAATAAATGTAACGGTGAGGAGTCCTAAGAAAGGTTGGTGAATACGCGTGAGCCCGCCCTTGAATGCATACAAGATAGGCCTAAACCCCAGCAAGAGGTACTTGCTGAGGTCAACCTCAGTGACTTACCTGGGCAGAGCAAGCCGGTGTTTATCAGTGATATAATGGCTCCAGCAGTTAAGGTAGAATTGTTAACACTACTAAAGTAGTACAGTGATGTCTTTGCTTGGACATATGACGAGATGCCTGGTCTTGACCCATCCCTTATCACTCATCATCTGGACACTTTTCCCAACTCTAAACCAATCAAGCAACATGCTCGAATGTATCACCTCGATCTTGAAGCAAAGATTAAGGCAGAGATAAAAAAGTTGTAGAGGGCCAAGTTCATTGAGCCTATAAAGTATCCAACTTGGCTAGCAAATATTGTGCCTATGAAGAAGAAGAATGGTCAGATCAGGTCTGCGTAGACTTTCGCGCCCTGAATAAGGCCTGCCCAAAAGATGAGTTTCCATTGCCTCATGTTGACACACTTGTCGATTCTACTGTGGGCCATCAGATGTTCTCCTTCATGGATGGGTTCAGTGGTTATGACCAAATCAAAATGGCACCAGAATATGCAGAAAAGATGGCTTTCAGAACACCCTTGGGAAATTTTTTCTATACGGTGATGCCCTTTGATTTAAAAAACGCGGGGGCAACCTACCAACGAGCTATGATTGTAGTGTTCCACGACATGTTGCATCACGAAGTGGAAGTATATGTGGATGATCTGGTGGCCAAGTCTGCTGAGGCAAATCGCCACCTCTGTGACTTGGAAAAAGTTTTTCAGCGTTGCCGCAAATTCTGCCTCAAGATGAACCCTCTCAAGTGTGCCTTTAGAGTTATCGCCGGCAAGTTCCTTGGCTTTCTTGTACACCAGCGAGGGATCGAAGTAGATGGGGATAAGATCAAGTCAATCATGGAGATGCCACCGCAACACTCTCAAAAGGCCTTGACGAAATTCCTAGGCAAAGTGTCATACTTTAGGAGGTTCATTCCAGCCCTTGCTGAGATAACCTTTTCCTTTGGGACACTGCTAAAAGGGAATCACAAGTTTGAATGGTTGTAAGAACACCAATAGGCATTTGATATGGTAAAGAAAGCACTTACCTCTCCACTTACAATGATTGCCCCATAGCCCAAAAAGCCTCTGCTACTGTACCTGACCTCTACTACTTGGTCTATCAGAGCTCTACTTGTCCAAAACATAGATGGCATTGAGAAGCCAATATATTACATCAGTCACAAAGTGAATGGTGCTGAGTTGTGATATACCCCAATTGAGAGGCATTGTTTAGCCTTAATCTTCACGGCGCATAAGTTGCGCCACTACTTTTTGGCACACCCAATCTAGGTTGTGACCCAGAGTGATCCAGTCCGCTACTTGCTGAGTAAGCCCGCTTTGACTGGAAGAATGGCAAGATGGCTCTTGGCTCTAGCAGAATATGATATCACTTGTGTTACTCCCAAGGCTATTAAGAGCCAAGCACTTGCAAACTTATTAGCCCAGTTCCCATCTGGTGAACATGAACCTGTGGAGGTGCCTCTACCAGGTGAAGTCCATATCTCAACAGCTGCAATTGAGACTTATTGGGACTTAAAATGTGATGGAGCTTCCAGAGGTGAGAAAGGTGGAGCTGGCATAACACTAACCAGTCAAGAAGGAGAGAAGTTTCAGCTATCATATAAGCTTGACTTTGAGTGTTCAAACAACAATGCTGAATATGAGGCGTTGATACTAGGTCTAATAGTTGCCCAAAAGAAGGGCCTCCGCAAGTTGAAAATTTGGGGCAACGCCAAGTTAGTTGTCAAGCAAACGGTGGTTGATTTCGCCTTGAAGGAGCCTCTGTTGGCCCCATATTGCACTGTAGTTCAAAGGTTGCTCAATCAGTTTGATGATGTCCAAATCCAGCATACCCCTCGAACACATAACCATTTCCCCGATGCCTTGGCTACACTGGGGGCAAAAGTGGAGATACCAGATGATAGTATAGCCATCGTCATCGAGAAAAAAACAACACCAACAGTGCTAGCTGAAGAACATACAGAGCAAGATGTTGAGGGATGGAAAACAGATATAATCCAGTAGTTGAAAACAGGCCAGGGAATAATCAGACCAACAAAACTTGCATCATTTCTACTCCTCAAAGAAGAGTTTTATTTTCATAATCCTAACAACTTGCTGGCAAGATGAGTCGGTGGACAAGAAGCAACTTACAGACTTAAGCAGATCCATGCTAAGTCCTGTGGAGATGGAGATATCAATCTATACCAACAGATACAGAGGCAAGGGTATTACTGGCCAAAGATAGAAAAGGAAAGTATTGAGTTGCAAAGACAATGCGCAAAGTGTCAGTCTTACCCTAAGGAAGAGGAAGCCCATTTCTTAAGCAGCGAAGAATGAAGGCAGCCATATATTGACTACCTTGGAAAGGGTACATTGCCCAAGAACAAAGTCGATGCAATCAGAGTTAAGAGGCGAGCCCTTCGCTTCTTCCTTGACTAAGGCAAGCTGTACCGAAGAAGTTTCAAAGGGGAACCTTTGGCGTGTTTATCAAAAGATGAGGCAAATGAGGTGTTAAGGGAAGCCCACAAGACAGAGCATCAAGGAGGGCAGCGATTATATAGACATCTCATTTACCTCAGCTATTACTGGCCAACAATGGAAGAAGATGCTAAGAACTTTGTGAGGAGATGCCAATCCTGCCAGAAGTTTGGGAATTTGATACATGCATCGACAGTTGAACTGCACAACATCAAGACTCCTTACCCGTTCCATACTTGGACATTTGATCTGGTAGGTCCTATAACGTAACAATCCAAAGGCTACAGATGCATACTTGCTGCAACTGAAGTTAGCACCAAGTGGGTAGAGGCTATACTGATGAGGAAGGCAGATGGGGTAGGAGTAGCCAACTTCATCAGAGAGAAAATAATCTGTAGGTTTGGCATACCCAAAGTAATGTTGTCTGACAATGGAACTTCTTTTGTAGATCGCCATGCTGGAAGACTGTTGGAGGTCTACCAGATCAAGCACCACAAGTCTAGTCCATACTACCCCCAAGGGAACGGACAAGCTGAGGTGACCAACAAAACCCTCATTCAAATACTGAGTCAAATAATGGATGAAGCAGGGGGCACACGGTCTGAACAACTCCCCGTAGCACTCTGGGCATATATAACGTCAAAGAGAAAGCCAACTCAGGCAACCCCATTTTCCCTAGTATATGGGTCCAAAGCTGTGTTACCAGTTGAGTTGGCAGTACCCTTAGCAAGAATGGCTATGTTAGCACACTTAGTTCCAGAGAGCAGGAAGAATGACATAGAGGCAACTGAAGAAAGAAGAGATCGGGCCTCGCGGGCAATGGAAAAGTATCATCAATCCATACCCTGTGCCTACAATCAATCTGTTCAACACAAAAAGTTCAAAGAGGGGGACTTGGTATGGAAGATAGTGGACGCAATCATGCGGGGGCAACCAATCCCCATGTTCTCACCTAGATGGGAAGGCCCCTACAAAGTTGCTAAGGCAAGTAGCAGCGAGTGCTACAAGTTGACAAGAGTAGATGATGGGTTCAGAACTGGCCTTATCAACGCCAAGTATATCAAAGAATATTTTCCTTAATTTCTTTTCTCCAGGAAAAAGAGTTGTAAGTTTCTTTGTCAATACTTCTAAGGCAAAGTGTAAAGAAAGTGTCATACACTTAGTAAACCTGTTACTCTCATATACACTTAGTGTGAGGAAAGTTTTCCATACTTAGTGAAATTTTATCCTTGTAAAAGCTCAGTCGTGTTGAAGTTTTGTTCACTTCAAGAGTTTGGCTTATCTTTAGAAACTGTATAAAAGCAATGTAAGGAGGGCAAAGAAATGAAACTCAAAAGTACTACCAAACATCCATACTTTTCATAAAAGTCAAACTTCCAGAACATGATTACAATGTTTGAAAAGTTGTGACAGAGAAAAGAAAAAGCAAAAAGAGAACTACATCATATTAGACCCTTCATCAAGGAGTCTATCAAACCAACATCTTGAGGCAGCTGAGCAATAAGAAAAGAATCTTTCTCCTTGAACTGAGCCAAGTTTTGGCGATGTCACTCCAAGGTGCTCTCTCAATCTCTGATGGTCTCCTCCAAAGAAGCATTCAAGGCTAGCGTGCTCAAGGAACCCATCAACCACCTGGAGCCTTGCCTTTATTCAGGACAGGTTCAGGCCATTTCCCTCAAGCTCGCTGAGGTTTGCCTTAGCACCTTCCATAAGCTTGCCCAAAGTCATTTTTAGCTCGGCACTGATAGCAGGCCTCGAAGCTCACTAGCTTGGTGCTGATAGCAGGCCCCAAGGCTCACTGGTTAGAGCTGATGATAGGCCAGAGATATCAGTATACCGCACAGAAGTTGCAGAGGCAATGGGATCAGAAGTTTCAACGGTAGCAACGGCAGCCTCTAAGTTCATAGCCAACTCCACCAGGCGAGCCAAGCCTAGATTAGCAATACTAAACTCAGTCGTGTTGTTTTCTTCTGTAGCAATTTGGGTTCCAACAGCCACAACATGTGAACTAGTGAAGACTGGCAGGAGAAGAACCCACAAGCAACCTCCACATTGAGCAGTTCTAACCCAAGAGATATGTTCACCCTATGATTAGCTCTAGGGGTCCCAAGAATGAAGTCTCCACCACCACCTTCTACTACCTTAGCATCTTCATTAAGGAAGCTCCTTATGACCACTATTATTACCCCTTTCGGTGCCAGAAGTCATTATGCTTTGAGTTTTGGACTGATGAAGCAGCAAGCCAAGGGGTACATCATGACCATCATTGAAGTCTGAAGAAAGTTCCTCAATACTGGATGAGCTACCTGAGCCTAAGGGAGTAATAGTAGAGACATTGTCTCTCTCTGAGATGAACAGACCCTAGACAAAGAAAGACACACTTATGCAACCAAAGTTCAAGGAGTACGAAGTGAAGAAACAATACTGGTGAGGTTTACTTCAAGCCTAACATTATGCACATGCAGAAAAGCACATGTTTTCCATGCGCGCAGGGGGAAATGTAGAGGGTCAGAAATTAAAGTCCAAATTAAGTATGGACCTAAGTGCGGAGGTCACCTCTGTTAGGTCACTAGGAATGATTAAAGGAGCATGGGCTAAAACCCAAGGGAAGTGGGCCAACAGTGACCGAAGTAGGTCCGACCCGCCAAGGGTCGAAGCAGACTCCACGAAGAAAAATGCCTAAGTCAAGTTGAGGAGGCAACACCTGCAGCGGTCAAGTTGCAGAGGCAACACCTGCAGCGGTCACGTTACGGAGGGAACATATGCAGCGGGAAAGTTGCTGAGGCATTTTGCCTCAGCACCGCCATTCCTAATATCTTTGGTTCCGTCACCATCCGAAGTTGCTAAGAGAAAGAGAAAGTTTAAGTAACTAAGTTGTCGAGGCAACACTTGCAGCAACCAAGTTGTGGAGGCACTTTGACTCAGCCCTGCCATTCCTAATATCTTTGGTTCTACCACAATCCAAAGTTGCTGAGGGAAAGAGAAGGCCGAAGGAACTAGGTTGCAGAGGCAATACTTGCAGCGACCAAGTTGCGGAGGCACTTCATCTTAGTGCCTCGATTTCAAGCAATGTCGGTACCACAGCCATTTGGAATTGCTGAGGAAAGGAGAAAACCGAAGCAGCTAAGTTGTAGATGGCAGTACTTGCAGCGCCCAAGTTGCAGAGGCATTATGTCGGTGCCGCCATCTCTAATGTATTCAGTCCTGCCGTCTAAACTTGCCGCGGGAAATGACTACCTTAGCAACTACTACCGCAACCACTAAGTTGTGGAGGGGATACACTGCTAAGGTGATAACAGCCTTTGAGAGAGGCTTCCCTCTGCAAGTGGAGGCTAATACTTGGCGCCGATAGCAAGTCCCAAGGCATTACTAGGCTGATAACAGGCCCTACAGTTTATTAACTTGGCGCTAATAGAAGGCCCTAAGACTTACTGGTTGGAGCTGATAGCAGGCCCAAAAATACCAGTTTACCGCGGCAACCCCGCAAAGATGGGAGCAGGGTAGCTCGAACATAAGGACTCCGTTTCCATTACCCAGGTCATGGACCTGCCTTAGTCGCACAGGTAGGACTAAGGAAGCCCCCTTCGGCCTGGTACTAAGGCACAACATGGCCGATAGTAGGCTTGCCTATAGCCTTCGGCCTGGGAAGTTGGGGAGTTTGTGGTTAGGTGGCTAAGGGTGGAGGTTTCGTTGAGGTGAACACGAACATAGCTGATAGCAGGTTGATGGTGTCTTGAGAATGCATGTACTGACCAAATATAACCGAAAACGCAAGTGCAACGGCAAGGTTCGCCGCTGCAAGTGCACTTGCCGAGGTTCAAGCTGAGAAGGCTAGTACAGAGGCAAACATTCCCGCTATAATTGCACTTGCTGAGGCACAAAAGGGAGTTGCAGCACCAAACACTCCCGTTGCAACTACACTTGCTAAGGCTCAAAAAGGTGGTTATGGAGGCAAATAGATAGTGCACAGTACATGCAGGGGGTCACGTGGCACCTTCAGCCTGGTGGCTCAAGGAAGAATATTCCATGTGATCCCCTAGGACGCATGTCTTCTCTCTATTTGGCCACTTGGTGTCCTGTTGGCACCAAGGAAAAGACTATAAATATGACCCATTTCCCAAGGTTCAGAAGAAGAATTTTAGGGATTTGGGGGAGATGCTGCCCATTTTGGTACTGCCATACATTTTTTCTTGAGCCACTTGCTTCACCTTCACCCAGCTACACACTCTCCAACTCCCATACAGTTGCTGCCACTCATTCTTCAGCCACTTCAACCACTATTGGACCATTAACATAGTTTTGCCTCTCTAATCACCTTTCTAACCTTGAACCCCCCCTATAATGACATCATTGCAGATGGCGGTTTCGAGCAGTGTCTGCGTGATGTCCGTCTTTTCATTGCCATTTTGATCTTGAGGGAGTTATCGGTGCGTAAGGTGAAGACCAACACTGATATGGTTGTCTCTCGCTGGGCCACGACACTCATAATTTTGCCTTGGCATGGGGGGAGATAACCCCAACCCTGGAAGATGTCGCTGTCCTTCTGGCCTGAGCACTCTTGGAGATCATCCCTTTGATCCAGTGTCCCTGACTCCTACAGAATAGGTTGCCGTCACCGCTCTCCAAGGCGCCTTTTGGGAGGCGTGAAAATTTGGTTCCTAGTACGACCTTAGAACTGAGGAATTGCTCCAGAGAGACCTAAAAGGAACAAAACCACCTATCTTGCTTGGCTAAAACACTTCTTTAAGGACCTGTAACCAGTTGTAGGCGACATCACCAAGGAGAGCCGCGACTCCGTAGGTGGGCCGGGCTACCGAGGTGACTTGTACTTGGCTGCATTCGTCAGTTATTTCATCTCCTTCTTTGTTTTACCTAGTAACCCTGCTGAAAGCATTAATCCCCTAATGTTTCCTTTGGCTGTCAAGCTCTGTAGCAACAGTCAGATTCCTCCGGCTCCTCTCTTCTTAGGGAACCAGTACATCCGTCTTGATCTCATCCATTCGGCCATGGAGCGGTCTGTGGGCCGCTATGATGTGTGGAGTTTTGTACACACTTAATTTCTGACTACTTTTTTCTACGAGAGATGTCCTACAATAGGCCCTATCCTTAAGGAACATGAGCCCTTCTTCACCGATGAAGTCTTTGATGAGAAGGGCCGCCTTGTTTTAGATGCAGAGGGTTGGCCTGTCACAAGGCAAGTGTGCCAATCCCTCCCTCGCATCTCTCGGTGGTCTGGTCTTGGCACCAATAGACCCTTTGCAGACTATGTTGACCGTATGGAGGAGTGTGTGTTCCGCCTTTTCACTCAGCCTCTTCCAGGAATTTCTGTTGTCCCTTTTTATTTTTCAGAGGCCTGTCACGTTGATTTTTCTCTCGATAGTGTCCAGGCCAATTCCCTCCTTATTGCTACCATGATTTGCCCTGGATTTCTACCTGTGTGGAACGAAGAAGACATGTGCAACGTCGCCTATTGGCCAGATAGGGTCCTTAGACAGTTCGGGATGGATCAGGGTGTCCCATATGCTTCCCCACCTTAGACTGATTTTGCCAGAGTTTTCAACGGTTTGCCCGTGATTATACTGCTCTACTTGTGGAGGGCTTAGGCTTCACGGAGCTTCCCTCACTTGGGAGAGAGGGCGCCTTTACTCATAATAATAGGTTGTTCTGGCATCGCAACCTCAATTCTTTCTTCAATTTTTGCAACAGTGCTTCGGTTGTCCCTGCAACTGAACTTATCCCGCGGCCTGACTTATCCCTTCATCTGCCTTCTGGTTGAGGGAAACAATCCAGCATATTCTGCCGCTTTAAGCTTCTATCCTTGCCCATTATGGAGGAGCCTCACCCGTCTAGGGAAACGTCTATTCGACCCTTGTAGATTGCTCCTCCCCAAGTTGGCACAACAGTACGCATGACCCGCTCCCGACTGAGGGCAGCTCAAGCAGCAGTGGCAGCAATTACCGAGGCACATGCCTCACCAAATAGGAAGAGACTCCAAAGGGTATCCATACTTAGAAAACATTTTGTATTACTTCCTTAGACTTCTTATATTTACTTTAATAACCACATGATCTTCTCCTTCTTTTTAGGGCCCATTGACCATACTACCCTCTGGTCCAGGAGGTTCTTTTGCTGCCATCGGCATTTCTTCATACTCAGACAACGACGACAACCTTCCCATTGCTACTAGGGTCACAAGATTCAGGACCCGCAGGACAGTTCTTCCAGATGTTGAAGAGGAACCAAGTGTGAGAGCTGAACCGAGTACTGAGGCCGACCTAGTTGCAAAGGCTGAGCCAGTTGTCAAGCTGCAGGCAATGTACAAGTTCCCCCTGCTGTGGAAGTTGTAGCAAGTGATATAGCTACTAAGGCTTTTGAGCCTTCACACTCTTCTGACTCTGTGCACTCCGATCGTTCCTCTGTTAGCGGAGATGATTTCATAATTGAGACCCCTAGGGAAGATCGCGGCATGAGAAAGCCGCTAGAAGTTGCACCACCTCCCCTTGGAGCTGCATCTGGCTGTTCCTCCATTCTACCGAGTCTTTGTTAATTCAGTAGACTCCACTTTCAGACGTTCAAGTGGCTAAGGGGAGTGCAGGTGTAGCAGCTACTACCACTGTTCCAACTGTGGCCCCCCTAAATTTGGACTGACTTGTAGAGGTAGTTGTCACCTTAGCTGCCCACACTGTCACTACTGCCGCTGGGACCTCTAACCCAGTTGCTTTGGCAACCTCTGAACAGCTGGCAGACTTGTACCCCACTCACTTCCCAGAAGTGCCAACTAACCTTGGGGTGTCCCAGAATTTTTATACTGGAATGGATACCACTGTTGTTCCAGATCTGAATGTTGGAGATTATCAAATGAACGACCTATTTTCGGAGTGACACGACGGTGCAGGCAATTTTAGCCTTTCTCGTGAGGCCAGTTCACCCGGCTGCCAGCTAGCATCTACTCACTCTAACGCTGCTGGGCAATCATCTTCAGGAGAAGTGCGCCGCCCTCGGACCTTTGGTCGCTCCATCAGTCTCCCTCCAGTGATTAAAGCTAGCGGTGGTGTCAAAGAGTCCCCCTAATCCTCAGAGAAAGTTTCCTTCCTAAGTTACTAGGTCTCTTCCGAAGCTGCTTCCACTCTTGTTCATATCCAAGCATTGCATCCGGACACCTTCACTGCCTTTAATGTTCCTGAATCTATAGTATAGACGGCGTTGCTGGAGTCACTTGTTGGCTTTATTCGTGACCTTGCTACCAGCAGATCCTGACGACTCCCAATAAGTTCGTGGAGAGTGCCAAGGCCAATCTGAGCGGCTTTGAGAGGAATGGTTTGAACTTGTCATGGATGAGGGATAGGCTTCAGGTAGTTGATGGTTTCCTTGAGCACGCCGACAATGTGGCGATGATTGCGTCCTTGGAGGAGACTATCAATGAGTGTGAGGGTGTCTTGGAGCAACACAGACAGAACCTGGCTCGGTTCAAAAGAAGGACTTTGCACTGGTTGCCTAGTTGTCTCGAGATGTGACTCTAATGGACTTCCTTTTGAAGGGTTCGATTTGATTTGATGTAACTCTGTGACTTTGTTATGATTTCTTCCATTTTCTTTTCTTTATTTTGTTGTTTCATCACGCTTGGTGTGCCTTTTCTTTTCATCTTCTCTGTCATTGCTTCTTTTCAAACATTGTAATCATGTTTTGTCTTGTGGGCTTCCATCAGCACCTCATTTGCCTCATCTTTTGATAAGTACGCTAAAAGTTCCCCTTTGAAGCTTCTTTGGTACAGCTTGCCTTGGTCAAGGAAGAAGTGGAGGGCTCGCCTCTTAACTTTGATTGCATCGGCTTTGTTCTCGGGCAATGTGCCCTTTCCAAGGTAGTCGATAGATAGCTGCCTCCATTCTTCACTGCTTAAGAAATAGGCTTCTTCTTCCTTAGGGTAAGACTAACACTTTGCACATTGCCTCTGCAACTCAGTACTTTCCTTTTCCATCTTTGGCTAGTAATACCTTTGCCTCTGTATCCGTCGGTATAGACTGATATCTCTATCTCCACAGGACTTAGCATGGATCTGCTGAAGTCTGTAAGTTGCTTCTTGTCTACCGACGCATCTTGCCAACAAGTTGTTAGGACGTCGAAAATACAACTCTCCTCTGAGGAGCAGAAATGATACAAGTTCTACTGGTCTGATTATTCCCTAGCCTGTTTTCAACTGCTAGATTATATCTACTTTCCATCCTTCAGCATCTTGCTTTGTATATTCTTCGGCTAGCACTGCTGGTGTTGTTCTTTTGTTGATGACGATGACTATAGTATCATATGGTATCTCCACCTTTGCCCCTAGTGTAGCCAAGGCATCAGGGAAACGGTTATGTGTTCGAGGGGTATGCTGGATTTGGACATCATCAAACTGAGTGAGAAACTTTTGAACTATAGTACGATATGGGGCCAATAGAGGCTCCTTCAAGGCAAAATCACCCATCGTTTGCTTGACAACTAACTTGGAGTCGCCTTAAATTTTTAACTTGCAGAGGCCCTTCTTTTGGGAAACTATTAGACCTAGTATCAGCGCCTCATATTCAGCCTCGTTGTTTATACTAAAACAAAACTGGGTTTTCACGCTTCACATCAACGGCATACAGTAAATGCAAGTCGTGGTTTCTCATTTTTATGACTTGCTTTTTTTGAATGTCGTAAATAATTTTCCAACCACGACGTGTCTATTGTGTAGGTCGTGAATGCTAATAACGATGATTTTTTTATGGCTTGCAATGTTAGTCGTAAATAATAAAACTTTCTATGGCGTGCATATGACATATCGTTAATAGATCAACTATGCACGACATGCGCAGATCAACTGTTAAAAATATTGAACATTTCATGGCGCACAAAAAGTCAGCCGTTAAAAAGTAGACTTTTCACGACGCACATATGTTAGCCATTAAAAATATTTTACTTTTCAAGACACGCAATTTCTATCGTGAATATATGACCGAAATAAAAATAAAATACTGTAGCGCCAAACCCCTCAAACCCAAAAATATATTAGACAAAAATAAATATATCAAAATACACCAACTATTTGGCTTCACATAGAAACTGAGAATGGGGAGAAGAGAGAGGGTTCGAAGAAGATGCTTGGGAAAAATCAAGAAGAGAGGGTTAACCTAGAGGCTTTGGCTTTGGCTTCTAATCAAAAGGAACCCAGAAGGTTTCATCAAAAGGGAGAAAGGTTCGGAGGGAGCTCAATCTCATCTCTCTGAATCGTCTCATCGAAGAAGGGTTACCTGGTACATTGCTTCCTCATCTCCTTTCTCTTATCTTTGTTGATTTCTATTAAAGTGATTACTCATTGTTTGTTTGGTTTTGATTTCGATTACTATTTCAATTTTGATCGTCTCATCGATTTCGATTTCAACTCTTTATTGCAGATTCTCTTTCTTTTTATGGTAAACTGCTGCTTCTTCTCTTTCACCCTCTCTCTCTCTCTCTCTCTCTTCTCTCTCTCTCTCTCTCGATATATATATATATATATATACGAAGCTAGGGTTTCAAAACCACCACTGTCAAGAGGTGTTGATTGAATGAATACAGATTTTTCTGTCTCCTGCAAAACTCTGTTCAGATTTTTCTATCACCATTTGTTCTATTTCATGTATATGTCTAGTGATTTGGGGGGAAAAAATGGTTTTGAGAAGTTAGGTTATAATTTGAAAACTTAGGGTTTTCATTTGGGGGTTTTGATTGAAAAATTAAGATTTTGTTGCCATTGCCAATTTTTCAAGTAATTTTGATTTTTACTTCTAATGGCTCCTATTTTACTTTGACCATTCTTTTTGTTCAAGATTTGTGCTAGGTTTTTGCTGGAAAGAAAATTCGTATTAGGTGATTCTCTTCATTGTCTCTCTGTGATGTTTGCACATGTTTGTATGTATCTAAATATTAACATATACCCAGAATTGTGACTCCATATCAAGATGATTTGTGTTGTATATGATGCTTGCTTGTCTTTGTTTCTCTTTGTTGTCTTTGGCTAGTTATGTTTGTGTATCTATGTTTGCTTAGGTATCTCTATATATCTTTATTTTGTTTCTACTGTCTAGCAGAGAAAAAAATTATATACATGTTATTTATGCCTCCTAGGTGCTTGATAAAATGTTACTGAGAGTGGTTGGCTCTTACTATACTTTTAAATTGCTTTCTTGTGAGTTTTTGTTTTAACTATATCTCTCTCTATATATATATATAAAGTAAATGGCTATATTTGAAACTTGTCATGTTATATATGAGAAATCACCAAGGAGATGAAAAGTTTGGTGAAATAAAAATGTTATATATAACAGCCCTTACAAAAAAAAAATTCTGGATTTTTTTTTTTGAAGAAAATGTTTTTGGTTATTTAAAAATAAAATAAAAATAAAAAAACGAATTCTAGAATGTATGCTAAAATGACAATAACATTGGCCACAAGTAGATATTAGTACGTTGTATTTGACGGCAATGTTTCAAACAATTTGTGAAAGTTATGTGAGAAAGACAATGGGTAAGTGAATAATGATTTTTGGCCTATTGATTGAGTAGCACCACTATGTAGTTTGAGGTTGTGGTTCAATTTCTATGGAGAAGAGTTCAATTGGGTTATTTGTAGTTTTTCTATTGTAATTGAGTTTGGAGATTGTTGGGTTTTTAAACTTCAAATAGATGTGTATTAAATTAACAAAAAAAATAATAAATTTTGTTTTCTCTAATTTCTTGTTCACTGTTATTGGAAATTTGGAATTTGGCATCGACTCTATCATTTGGTTGATTCTTGTTGGGTGGCACCGAGAACTTGTGTACATATGATTATAATCTATTTATAGGGCTTTGGAGGTAAGAAGAAAGCAGAAGTGCTATGGTATTGTGTTGTATTCTCAATCTTTCTGGTAATTTCGTTGGAAAGGGAAATGCGAGGATCTTTGAGGACAAATTAGATGACTTGGAATCGTTGTGGGATAGAGTGTGTCACTTGGCATCATTTTGGCTTCACCCCCATTTAAAGGGATCCTTTGTTTTTCTTTATCTTTAGATATTGCAGAGCTATTTGTGATGTATGATTTGTTTCGTTGTATGTTTGGTGTTATCTTTTTTTCAATTGTAGAAGACTCTTTGTCCTCACTTTGTACTTCATTTTTTTATTTACTTTTACTTTTTTTAAGTCTTTCATGGGGAGTGGACCAATGGCAAATGGGTCTGACCCGAAAAGTAGGTATGGATTTAGGGTCTTGTTTTCTAGTGTTTTGGGTTTATGATATGCGCATGGATTTCGGCTAGTAGATAATGCTAGGATTTGATTTCTAGGGTTTTTGATAGTGAGGAATTTGATGAAATATCTTAAAATATATGAGGCCAAATGTGTTTTGATTTCTAAGGTATTTTGGAATTTTTTTTTTAAAAAATTCAACCAAACAAGTTTTTGGAATTTTTTTCTCCAAAAACATGTTTTAAGAGACAAACCAAACATGCCCTTAACTATCTGCCTCTGTTGCAAACTTGGATCGACTGGACAAGGACAACAGCAAATTGAGTTATAGTTTTCCTGTGAATTTGGATGGGTCTATGAGAAGAAGATTTCAAGGGTTATTGTCCTAATATGTTTAATTGCATGATTGTGTGTTTAATTATGTGATTACATTCTTAATTCTGTAGCTATCTGTTATTACATGGAATATCTGTTCACTTATCGACTCACAATTAGAAATTGGAAGCCTGAACGACTTCAGAAGCCAAAATTGACTAGCCAAATAGATTAATTAGAATATTTAGAATTTTATGGCAACTTTCGTCAAAATTTGATTCAGATCAAAATAATTAGAATAAATTGATTGAACTTAGTTGGAATTGAGCCTAATTAATTAACCTTAATCAACTTTGATTAGGCTAAGCTAATTACACTCTATATAAGCCTCATACATGACTTGAACTCACATATACAAATACATGGGCCGAGATTTTGAGAGGAAAGAAAGGTGAACTCAACTTTAGAGAGATTTGAAGGTTGGAGCCATAACACACTTGAATTCACACATTAGGTAAGAAATTCATCCTAAATTCTTGGAATTAAGTCATGTAGGAACTAAGTTCATGGAATTGTAGGATCATTTGCATGAGTTTTGAGATGGTTGAGCATGAATTTCCATGAATATGACGAAATTGAGATGAATTGCATACATGCATACATGTAGGAACAACAACAACAACTCCATTCTACAACAGCAACAAGGTTAATAGCAACACACAGAGTCTTAAAGATTTGTTAGCCTATCTTTTATGGTGATGATTGCAACATACTATAGGCAACATTTATTTGTAAAGCATTTTGATTTTGTTGCTTCTTATTTTGATTTTTTTCGAGCATGAAGTGAACACTGGATTGAGCATAGTTAGAATTGTATATCTTTTATCGCTCTCCTACTCCATCATGGTCTCTCTTCTTTTCTCTTCTCTTCTATGTCTAGAATGAATACATAGGAATATTTTTTTCCTATAGATATGTCATTGTGTTGGGTTGATTCTCATCTGTGTGTCTAAAATGAATACATAGGAATTCTTTTTTTGATTTTTGGTGCCATATGGGGAAAAAATAGCCTACAGATAAACCAATCCCTAATGCAACCTTACAAGTTACAGTGTTGTTGGCTGGCGTAAAGAGGGTCTTGTTTATAAAAAGAATGAGGTAATTTCATTTTTCTCTCCGATCTCCTTTTGGTGAATATGACCATCTCGATGGGTTATAACGCTTATGTCTATTTATAGGTCTTTCTGGATATTGTGGAAAGTGTCAATCTTCTTATGTCGTCAAAAGGTGTGAAAGGTTATATTTTGGGATTTTGGTTGATGTACTCCTACTTTGGTCACTCATACACATTTGGTAATTATAGGTAGTGTTTTGCGTTGTGATGTGACTGGGAAAATTCTAATGAGGTGCTTTCTTTCTAGAATGCTTGATTTGAAGTTGGGTCTAAATGATAAAATTGGCCTTGAGAAAGAGTCGCAAATTAAATCACGTCCTACTAAGAGGTAACTTCCGAAGGCATCCTTTTTGCGTACTCCCCTCCCATATTCATTTGTCTGTACACTTATTTTGGAATTTAAGCAAACTAATGCTTCTTTCTTGTCATCCTGTAATATGTCATTTTATTTCTTATTTTTTATTTTCGAGTTTTATTATAAATGATTCTGGTCCGAGTTCCTTATTTAGGTATGTTGTGAATCCATGTTCCCAAAAGTGTTCCCACATATTCTTTGCATGCTTTCTTAATTTACAGATGTTTGAAGTAAAATTAAATTGCCTAATTGGGTTTGTTAATAATTTTTTTTTTTTTTAAATTTGTTTTGAAAAATAGTCTTACATCACCTCCTAGGAGAGAATGGTTTTGAACTTTTTAGTTCATATGTTAGATGACAATGCTTCAATTATTTTTAATTTTTTTTGAATTTGCAGTTTTATAGAAACCCATAAAAAAGCTTGATTCTTTTATTGTAGCTGTTTCGATGTTGTATTGAGCATTGCATCTTGTTTCCCATGTTGATTAAGTGGTTGGCTGAGCATGCAATTTTAATTTGTGTCTCTGCTTGATGGATTCCTCATGCCTTTTCTATAACCCAATCTTTACCCATGTTACCTTGTGTAGTGGGAAAACTATAGAGCTCAATGATGTTACATTCCATCAATGTGTAAATTTGACAAGGTTTAACTCAGAAAAGACGGTTTTGTGCGACCAGATGGTGAATTCGAATTCATGAAGTAAGCTTACAGTCTCCTTTTCAATTATGAACTATTTTGGTTATTATTATTTAATTTAATGTATTGTAAAAATAAAAATAAAAGTACAGAACCTATGACCCTGGGTAGAACCTAGGCCACCCATGAACAAGACGTAGATTCTGTAAGTGGATTTGGATTTTCAATATTTGACGTTGTCTTAAACTTCATTTTCTTTCTCTCATATAGACACATCAAAAGAAGGAAATAAAGCTAATATGTTTTTTGTTTGTAGAATTTTTTTTTGAAGTGTATTCAAATCTCTTTATACAGTATTTGAGTGTATTTTTTTTTTCCTCTCTAAAATTGTGATATGTTTTCTCTTCTATTGGTGCAATTAGGTGAGCCTTTTGGTATTTGAAGGATTGTTTTTGTTCTATTGAGGTATGAAACGTCTTCTATTCATTTCTTATACGTTGGTTCCTTTTATTTTTTCTGGATATATATTTTTCCTTTTTCTTACAAAAATTTTGTTTTGATTTTCTTCTTTTCTTTGTCCTTGACAGGGTTGTTTGATTGTTTGCCTTTGACCGAAGTCACAACGTGTATTTGTTGTCTTTTTTTTTTGTTTTTGTTTTTGTTTTGTTTTTTGTTTTTTTTTTTGTTTCCCGAAGTATTTATGTTTGTAGAGTTCCGCTAATTTTAGAACTAAATCAGAAACTAATAGAACTCAAGCCAAAGTTAAAATATGGCACCCAATCCTTAGTTTCAATAATTATTTACACCAGAGATTTAGTTGCAATAATTTTTTTTTTCTTCTTTCTAAATCCATTAAATTCTTATAAAAATTGCGATTTCAGAAATGGGTTTGATGGGTTTTGATTTCTGAAATTTGAAATGGGTTTGAATCTTTAATTTGTTCCTCAATGGGTTTGAATTATTAATTTCTAAAATTCCTCACTCCTCTTTCTTTGTTGATTTCATTGTTTTTACTAGTTACCAAACAGAAAATTTTGACTCTAGAGCAGAACTGAACTACTTGACATGATTCTCACCAAGGTAATCTCTTTTTCCTTCTCTTTCTGCTCTGTTTTATTACCCAGAAAAGGTGCAAAATAAAAACATTAGATTTTTGGTATTATGGGTTTTTAATTCTTCTGGGTTTATGGGAGAAAACCCACCAAAGAAAGAGGAGTTTCTATTATTTTGAAATGATACTCTTATGACTCTGATTGTTATTTTCATTCTGTGAAGTAGTTTCTTTAAGTATTGTATTACGTTGGAGTTTCTGTTATGTTTACTTCTTTTGCTTCTACTACAAATGTTTTTGGTTTTGTATCCACTCGTGTTTGCATTTTATTGGACAATTCTGCATCACCTACAATGTTCTTGTCTTATAATTTCTGTCTTACAAAGCTTTTAATTTATGTCTTATAATTTCTACTGTTGTGTGTGCTCCAGCTATAGCCGCAGGTTTAGGTGCCTTAGCACATACATTGGGCACCCTCGTCGCTATGATATGAGGAAGTGGATTTGCTACAGTTGTAGCTGCAACTGCTATAGAAACTGTTGTCGGTAGTTTTAAATAGTCTCTTAATAGTTGTCGATATGTTTAGAAAGTTAGATATGCATAGTTTTGGATGGTTTAAACTTTTTTTACAGTTTAGAACTTAAGGATATAGTTTTCGAATGTTTGGAATGTATAGACAATTGTTGAATGTTTATAATTTATGGATATAGTTTCTTTTTCATGTTTCAAACAACATTTTGGTGGTTGATTGATGTTTTGTGATGCTTATTTGTAATATTTGTTAAATTGTACAAAATTGGTCAAATAGAACCCGTTGAATTTAAAAATAAAAAAATTGCATCTTCTATGGCAGTATAATAAGTCGTTGTCTTACATATTTTACGGTGTACAATCAGCATCTTTTTTTGTCTTCCCAATTAATGGCGTGCAAAAGTAGCCGTAAAAAAAGTAATAACGACGCACAAAATTTGCCGTTAAATAGTTTTTAACAGCGTACTACAGCATGTCGTAGAAAAAGTAATGACGACGCACAAACTCTGCCATTAAATAGTTTTTAACGGCGTACGAAGTATGTCGTTGAAAGTGAACCACTTTCAATGACTAGTCATAATATGACGCGCGCTGCACGTCATAGAAGGGTTTTTACGGCGTGCATTGCGCGCCGTAAAAACCTTTTTTGTTGTAGTGGAACACTCAAAGTCAAGCTTATATGATAGATGAAACTTCTCTCATTCTTGACTGGTTAGTGTTACACCAGCTCCACCTTTCTCAGCTCTGGAAGCTCCATCAAATTTTAAGTCCCAATAAGTCTCAATTGCAGCTGTTGAGACATGAACTTTACCTAGTAAAGGCACCTCCGTAGGTTCATGTTCACCAGATAGGAACTGGGCCAATAAGTCTGCAAGTGCTTGGCTCTTAATAGCCTTGGGAGTAACACAAGTGATATCATATTCTGCTAGAGCCAAGAGCCATCTTGCCATTCTTCCAGTTAGAGCGGGCTTACTCAGCTAGTAGCGGACTAGATCACTCCGGGTCACAACCTGGATCGGGAGTGCCAAAAAGTAGTGGCGCAACTTCTGCGCTATGAAGATTAAGGCTAAACAATGCCTCTCAATTGGGGTATATCGCGACTCGGCACCATTGACATTGCGACTAATGTAATAGACTGGCTTCTCAATGCCATCTATGTTTTGGACAAGTAGAGCTCCAATAGACCAAGTAGTAGAGATCAAGTCCAGTAGCAAGGCTTTTCGGGCTGTAGGGCAATCATTGTAAGTTGAGAGGTAACTGTTTTCTTCACCATATCAAACGCCTATTGGTGTTCTTGTAACAATTCAAACTTGCGATTCCCGTTTAGTAGTGTCCCAAAGGAAAAAGGTTATCTCAACAAGGGCTGGAATGAACCTCCTGAGATATTACATTTCGCTAGGAATTTTGTCAAGGCCTTTTGAGAGTGTGGTGGTGGCATCTCTATGATTGACTTGATCTTATCCCCATCTACTTTGATCCCCCGTTGGTGTACAAGAAAGCCAAGGAACTTGCCAGCGATAACTCTAAAGGCACACTTGAGAGGGTTCATCTTGAGGTAGAATTTGCGGCAACACTGAAAAACTTTTTCCAAGTCACAGAGGTGGCGGTTTGCCTTAGTAGACTTGACCACCAGATCATCCACATATACTTCCACTTCGTGATGCAACAAGTCGTGGAACACTGCAGTCATAGCCCGTTGGTTGGTTGCCCCCGCGTTTTTTAAACCGAAGGGCATCACCGTATAGAAAAAAATTCGAAGGGTGTTCTGAATGCCATGTATTTTCTGCATCTTTTGGTGCCATTTTGATATGGTTATAACCACTAAACCCATCCATGAAGGAGAACATCCGATGGCCCACAATAGAATCGACAAGTGTGTCAACATAAGGCAATGGAAACTCATCTTTTGGGCAGGTCTTATTCAGGTCGCGAAAGTCTACGCAGACCCTGAATCTGACCGTTCTTCTACTGCACAAGCATAATATTTGCTAGCCAAGTTGGGTACTATATAGGCTCAATGAACTTGCCCCTCTACTATTTTTCTACCTCTACCTTAATCTTTGCTTCAAGATCAAGGTGATACTTTCAAGCATGCTGCTTGATTGGTTTAGAGTTGGGAAAAGTGTCCAGATGTTGAGTGACAAGGATGGGTCAAGACCAGGCATCTCGTCATATGTCCAAGCGAAGACATCCTGTACTACTTTAGTAGTGTTATCAATTTTGCCTTAGCTGCTTGGAGCCGTTATATCACTGATAAACACCAGCTTGCTCTGCGCAAGTAAGTCACTGAGGTTGACTTCAGCAAGTACCTCTTACTGGGGTTTGGGCTTATCTTGTATGCATTCAAGGGCAGGCTCAGGCATCTTGACCAACCCTTCTTGGGACTCCTCACCATCACATTTATTCGTCTCGGGGCCATCCTCAAAAGGTATGAAGTTTGGCCCCCAAGACCATCATAAGTTGTAAACTGTCTTGCCACCCTCGCGCACTTTAACAATCTTGGGCAGAAGACTTGTGGATTTGCTGCTCCTTTTCTATCCACTGCTTTTTGGAGCAGCCTCTGCATTTCGAATGTCTTCCACTTCGGTAATTTTACCCTTACAACTTTACCAGTCCTTGGAGTTTCATCCATTGACAACTCAGTAAAGAAAACTGCATCTGAATAGTGTGCCTCTTCCACTCCGAATGGCTTTTCAGACGCATTTATGGTCACTGTGCGCTTTCCCAACTTTGCTTTCACGCATTGATGATAACTGGACGGGATAGCCCCATATCGGTGCATCCAAGCTTTGCCAAGTATCATATGGTAATTTGTGTATGCTTCAATCACATGGAACTTAGTTATGGTTTGGATTTCACCAACTGCTAACTCCACGAGGACATGGCCCCTAGTAACTTTTTTCTCACCACCAAAACCCGTTACAGTGATCGGTTGGCGAATCATTCTGGACTCTTAGATACCAGCCTTTGCAAAGGTGTCAGTAGTGATGATGTTTATGGACGCCCCACCATCAAGGAAAGCAATCTTGAATTCTACATCATTGATGTAAGCTGTGACAAAGAGAGGACAGTTATGAGGAAATAGGTATGCTCTATCTACTTCTGAAAAAGTAATGGCTCCATAATCTTCTGGATGCGCCGAGGCACATACTCCTCAGCCTCAGCAACTTCAGCATGGTGCACTTCAAAGATGTTGATAAGGGCCTTTGTTGCTTCCATCCCGGCGGCTTGGCTCAGCCCAGCTAGTCAAAGAAGGTGCAAAAATTAACAAAGTTTTACAAGGCTTGAGCATGAGTATCCTCTGCGAGTTTTGCCTCTGCAGGTGCTGTCTCAGGGAGCTGGCCGTTGGCGATTTCTTCTAACTCATCATAGTAGGATGTCATGTGCACTTGATCGTGCACAGGCCTAAGATAGCCAATCATGTGTACATTCTTCCATTTCTCCTTGTGATTAGGATAGGGATCCTTCCTTACGTCACGATTATTGGCATCTTTGAACTTCAGCTCATTTGCGTCAACTTTCTTCTTGAAAATACTTTTCAACGTCCAACAGTCCCTAGTAGGGTGTCTGGTGGTTCTGTGATAGACACAATAATTTGGGCTTTCTTTGTCCTTCTTGGTTGGAGTAACATCAACCGAAGGCAAAATAAGTTCACCATCAGCGACCCATTCTTTAACCTAGGTGTAGATACCCCATTTTTGACCGACCTTAAGACTCAGATGTCATCGATTGAGTGCTCAGTGATTGCGCATGTTGTGCTCATACGGAGGTTTTAGAGTCTCGGCTGAGAGCCTTGCCTCCGAGCCTCAGAATCTTTTGTGCTTTGCCTCGGTTTGCGAACCAGGTTCTATTTTCTCTTCCCAAAGGGAGGGAGAGGTCTCGTAGACCATCTCTCAGTGGCCGTAGGCTACGTTTCATGGTTGTAGACCACTGTTCCCGTTTGGAGACCAGTTTTCGATTTTCAGAGCCGTCGGCCGCGCGCCTCGGTTCGGGACCGCTTAACTTTCTCCGTTTGCTCCGGTTTTTGGCACACACCTTGTTTCCTCTCTCTAGAGGGACACTGTGGCCCAGGAGACCACCTTCGTGGTTGCACGCCACTTTCGATGCTTAACAGTCAGTTTCAGGGCCTCCGGTCGCGCGTTTTGACGCCCGAACCCTCGTTTTGCATCCGTCTTGGTTCATTTTTGGCATGGACCCTAGTTTCATTGTTTGGAAGGTAGTACAAGGGTGGGAGACCACCTTTTCTCCTTGGAGACCACCTTTCCCCGGTCAGCCGATTTTCTTGACAAGCAAGTGGTCTCCCTCACTTTTGGGCCACAATTACTGGTCTCCCATCGCACCACTGGCTTGCATTCACTTGGGAGACCACCCTAGGAGGAGGTCGACCACCTGGACCTTTTGAACCTAGTCGTCCGACCAGGGGGAGTGGTCAGCCGACCACCTGAACTGGTCGGCCAGCTTTCTCATTTTCTGTCTCAGTGAGTTGTTGCCAGCTGTGCCAGTTGGAAGCCTCAGATCGCATCCTCCATACGATGTTTAAAGTTGGTTTTAAGCTTCTTGAAGAAGCTTTAGGCCATTGGCTCTATCAAGGAAGAGCCCCTCTTCCTTTGCATGGGTTGAGGAATTGTTTTAAGGCATACATACACTCCCCTCCCTTTGTCTCCATTTTAGCTTCAAAAGCCCTTTGTTCTTAGCCCTTTACACACCACCTCACAACCACACACCTCCACCATCACTCTAAGAACCTTGGAGCTAGTTTTTAGAGGTTGAAGGTTTGCTATTTTTGGTCCAGAAGCTGCTGGAGGTCTTCTCTACAAGGGTAACACTTCTTTCCCTCTTTTTAAGCATTGTTTTGCTTCATACATTAGCTCTATTTGCAAGCATATTTGGGCTTTGTCATAAACTGAAAAAAAGTCTTATTTTGAGCTTCTTAACATGTTTGTTTAAAACCATTTTTCTGTTGGGGGTCATCTACCCCCTTGCATGCTTCATTTCCCTTTGTTTTGCGCTATGCATTAGGGCCTTTGTGTTGAGCTTTGTTGGCCCTTTTGACCACTGAAATCCAGTGGATTTTCAGTGGTTATTATGTGTTTTTGAGCGCCAAAATCAGAGAGGGGTGACCCTCTCACCCCTTGTCTTGTTTTCTAGTATCTTTGGCCTAACAAAGGAGCCCTTATTTGCATACTTCCAAGCCATGTTTCAGGACATTTTTGGTGGGTTTTAGGATTTTCATAGGCTCTGTCTAGAGCCCATTTTTCCATTTTAGGTGTCCGTCTTTCATGTGTAGAACAACCCTCTTTTTAGCCTATCAAAAGAGCCTATCATTCTTGCAGGTATGGACCATATTTCAGTGGGTTTTTGGGCTTTATTTGGCATGTCATACCTCTGACTTTTGCTGGTTTGGTGGCCACTTGATTGCCTCATATACTTGTAGTGCAAATCCTCTTTACTAGCTTGTGTTGCATGTTATTTTGGTCCTTGATTCTAGCACTTTTTGGTCATGCTTTAAACTGATTTTGTGCATGTTTTGGACTGCCTTAGCTCTATTTTTTGTGCCTCATGGTCAAATAATGCTTGCTATGCATGGTTGTAGTTCAATACCCTTGCCTAGCTTTGTGTTTTGGAGCCTATTGCATGCTCATGTTGAGGTGTTTCCATGTTTTGGGGCCATTGTATATCATATTTCAGAGCTTATATGTATGCCATATTCCCATGTTTTCCACTCTTTAAATGCGTTTGAGAGTTGTGCATAAATGCCTCGTTTTCGGACCATTGCATGAGCTTCATTTCTATGCATGTTGAGCCATCATTTTAGTCCATATTTGCTACTATTTTGGTCTGCATAGGGACTATTTGGGGGTAGTTTGGTCATTTGAGCATCGCTTTGCATACCTCTAGTGTAATGCACTTCACTAGTTTCGGTATTTGGGCCATCTAGCATGCATTGTGTGACATATTTGCATGATTCGGGACCATTGTGCATCATGTTTCAGAGCTGGAAAATGTGTTTTTATATGCCATATTTCATCCCTTGCCATGCTTTGAGAGAGTGGCATTTGATGCCTTATGTTCGGTCCCTTGCATCGGGTTTGTTTGCATGAGTATTCCTACCTTTCATTCCCTCATGTTTGGCCATTGATTTGAGCGTGGCTGAGGCTCATTGATTTTAGTTTAAGTCCATCTTGCATTATGTATGCCCTATCCATGTTGTCGCATGCTTGATCGTCGCATTGTGTATGTCTTGTTCATGTCTTCGTGCACGTCCGTCTTCGTATGTGCATTGCGTATGCCATATAGTTCATGTCCATTGAGTATGTCATTCGTAGTTCATAGCATTGTGTATGCTAGTTGCACCTTTGCATGTCACTCCTTGCATGTTTGCATGTCTTAGTTGCATTTCGTTTAGGATTGCATGCTAGCTGTTGCATCGTGTTTGCATGGCATGCCATTCTAGTTGTTGCATAGTGTTTGGAGTAGGGTTTAGTCCAAACACGGGAAAGGAGGGACGTTTCGTACTCAAAGTGACGAAACGTGCCTCGATTCTTGGTCGCCGACACTCCGGATTACCCATGATGGAGTTTAGGCCTTGTTGTGTTTATGTGTTCATTCATTTTACATCGAGTCGTGCAATCCGACTCCTCAGCCATCATGCATCGAGATGCGTGATTGGTGGCACGAGGATCGAGGACTGCACTCCCTAGAGCTTGTGCAATGATGGGGAGAGTAGTCGTGCATACATATGTTGAAAATACACTGCCATGCCCCTTTCTTGCTCTCTGTTGCAGCAAACCGGAAACCAGCAGCAAAAACTGGTCAAGCAGCCTTCTGAAGCTTTGTACAATATTTCGGGACCTGTCGCAAACAGAGGCAAATCGGGCATCGCGATGGATTTCCCGACAAGGCGGCCCGAGCATGCATGCATCCTTATCATTCGGAACAGAGCTGGGGCAGTCCATTTTATTTAAATTAGCATGCTAGCTTATTTATCTTAGTTAATTTGTTAATTAATTAGGCTTGTGTAATAATTAGCTGTAGTTCATTATTCATTCGATTATGTATTATTATTCGGACCCTCTGAGGAGGGCAATGTTGTAATAAGTGTGCGTGTGTGTGGTGTATGTCTTCCAACCCCACGTCTTTCTCCCTTTTATTTACTAGCTTATGTTTGCTAGTTTAGGGCACGTTTCAATTAGCATACTTATGTTCGCATGTTTGCATTCATTCATCTGTTTTGCATACACCGGGCTCGGTGCATCATACTAACTGCATTGTATCTCAATTTCAAAGTTGAATACATGTTATCTGTTGCATTTCATATGCCATGTTTAGAATAGCCGAGCCTATCTTAATTGCATTTTTGCATGTGTTGCATCTGGCATTTCAGCATAGTTAGGATTCATGCATGTTTTCTAATTAGCTTCTTTCTTTGGCTTGGAGTACTCGGTAAGTGTTTATGCTTTAGCATCCTTGCATGTGTGTGAGTGACTGCCATGATAGCATGCTTACCATGAGGCTATGTGCTTATGTGATATATCTGCCTGAATGCCTGTGGGTGGAGGTTGGGTTATTTGAATTGGAACAATGCATTGATTGTGCGTTTTAAGCCCACTTGAGAGTGGCAAATCATCATGTTTTCTTAAGCCCACTTGAGGGTGGCAAATCCACGTCTTAGCCTACTTGCAAGTAGCACTATCAAACCATCTTTTAAATAAACAAACATGAAATGTTTTGTTCCAACTCAGATGATCCAGTCTACATTTGTATGCTGTGTGCATCACATAGTAATTGTAGGCTAATAACCAGAATAAGAGCACATAATGTTTTCAAAACTTGATATCATGTTTAGTAGAGGCCGATCTTTGATCGGCCGAGCGGGGGTGCTCACGAAGTGACCTACCCCAATCGTACCCAAGTTCCCGAGCCGAGGCAACTTTGGTGATGACGGACACGTGGCCTTAGGCAACGAGTCAGGGTTTCCTAAATTCCTCCCAAAATAAAATATTTAGGTGGCGACTCTGTATCTGGCAAAGCAGTCCATGTTTGGCACTTCTTTCAAAAAAATCTGTTTTCAAAACGATTTGCCGAATTTGGACTCTTTGATGATTCATCGGTCTTGCATTGCACTCTGCGAGATTAGATACAGGACCGTGACATTTAGTCCTGAACTGTAGTGAGCCCAATGAACAAAATGGGGGATTCTCTCCCGGGACGTTCGAGGACGTCTACAGTTTCTGGCAACTCTGTTGGGGATTTAGAGAATTTGACTCGAACTCATGATATCTTGTTTTGTTTGCACTTATGTGTTTCTTTGCATTGCATGTGCATTGGTGCGCCTAGGACACCATGTTTGCCATCTGCTATTCCTAAACGGTTTGCCGGAGGCTCGCTTTGAGAAGCGTACCATAAGGCTGACCGGTTACGGGCTTTGCCATGATGGGAACACATACCCCGGTTTTTACCGGGGCACCCTTTTTGACCATTCGACCTAGTGCATATTCGGAATCCATAGTGACCATTCCAAGCTGGGACAGGTTGCTTATCCGATTATAGGTTGTTTGAAACCGCTGCATGCGTAGTGAAACCCTAGCTCCTGACAAAATAGGACAGGGAAACCTTACCCCAACATAGGGGTGTTTTGGCTCTCACTTGTTTGCTATGTGCTTTTAGAGTGCGTCTCTACAGGAATGGATGTATCAGTCTACAAGTTTGGGTATCAGGCCTACGGGCACCAGCTCAGTATTTTGGGAATCAGTTATCTGCAGGTATCAGATTCAGTTTTGGGGCAGTGATTTGGGAACAATGATCAGTGTTTGAGAATAGTCTATTCAGCTTATCAACTGTGTTGTGATGCCCAACTGTGTGTTGTGTGTTTATTTACGCTGTTATGTTGTCCGTTTGTCTGCTTGTTTATTTCCTTATTATTGCTTTATTTATCTTTTTGCTAGGTAGTGTAACACAATTGCTTCTAGCCAAGCGGATATTCCCCAAGCAATCTGGACAAGAGGTCGCCGACTTAATCGATCTGCGGATCTGGTCGACGGACAGCCAGTGTTTCATTCTCTATCCCCGGTTACCAGAAGGAGGGCAGTTAGGTAGAGGATATCAGTTCAGCAATCAATTCAGAGGGCCTTGTCTACCCCACCTGAGTATAGAAGGGATCGGAGTCCTGTTTTCCCGCAGAGAGGGAACATATACCGGTAGTTCAACTAGATCAGCTAGATCAGGGTACTATGGCAGGAATGAAGGACATGATGCACCAACTTCAAGAAAGTATGAGGGCTATGCAGCAGGACGCTGTTCGTCGAGATGAATTTTCCAAACAACAAGCCAAGATCATGGCTCAGCAGGCAGAGTTGATCGCCAGGTTGCAGCAACAAATTGGGGCATCTGCTTCACATCAAGATCCTCCCCCACCAGGAGTTCCAGTACCTGGGGAGGCACCAAATGTCCAGGGAGATACGGACATTCCGACAAGGCCACCTCCGCCCCCGATTCCACCTCAACTATCCAAGGCACCCACGCCTATCAACCTGCCGGACTCTCCCTTTGAGTTTGAGGTCGACCCTACAGCATTGAAGTTGAGCAAGCTTGAGAAGCTATTCAAGAAATTCCAAGGGGTAAAGTCCATCCCAGACATTGAGGACGGGTATACTGATGCGGTTGTGACGCTGCCAGATCGGTTCAAGATGCCACAAATTGACCGCTTTGACGGGTCCGGGGATCCCATGGTGCATCTACGCTTGTTTTCAGATATACTAAGGCCGATGGGCCTCACCAGACTATAGAAGCTTTCATTATTTGGCCGGACCCTGTCGGGTGTGGCGGCCATCTGGTACGCAAAATTGGAAGACGATGTCAAGCGGAACTGGGATGAGATGGCCGAGGCTTTCATTACACAGTACTCCTATAATACGCAAATCGAGATTACAACCCATGATCTCGAGACAACAAGGCAGGAGCCTAAGGAGAGTTTTTCTGAATTCGTAACCCGGTGGAGGGCCAAGGCCTCATTGATGACCATAAGGCCAACGGATAAGGATCAAATACGGATGGTTGTGCGCAACCTCCAGCCCAAACTGATGCAGAAAATGATTGTGCTCCCTTTCCCTACCTTTTCAGATCTGTATGAGATGGGAGTACAGATTGAGGATGCCTTGAAGCAGGGCTTGATTGACAATGACAAAGAGAAACCCAGGAGAACTTTCAACCGAAACAACAATGCAGGCACAAGCAGTGCTGCAACTGCTAGAGCTTCGGAAGTAAGCATGGTCACCACCACCCCTCTAAGAGCCTTGGCGGCTACCCCTTTCTCCGATGCGTCCGGAAGCAGCCCACAAACAACCAAGTTCCAACCTCGGGGCCAAAGAACCTTCACGTCTTTATATATGCCCCTGTCCAAGGCTCTGGGGGTTTTAGTTAAGAAATGGCACTTGAAGCCCTTGGAGCCGAGGCCATTGCCAAATCCACTTCCCCCCTCACATAACCCAGCCAAATATTGCGCATATCACCAACAACATGGTCATGACACTGAGCGGTGTTTTAGATTGCGTCATGAGATTCAAGATCTCATTGACAAACAGGTGATTATGCCTCCAGAAAAACCCAATGTCACAACCAACCCTCTCCCTCCACACAACCAAGCTCCACCTCCCAAACGCATCAACTTTATCCAGACTGGGGTCGTGTCTTACGATCCTAGCATCTATATCACCTCCTTCTCACCTACCTAAGCCGGAGGTGTTCATTCCCGACAGCACTGACTTGTGCATGTTGGACATCTCCCGAACCCAACCTGAGCCAATAGTGGTGACTGTTGAAGACAGAACAAGGAAGATTTCAGAGGAGAATAGGACTGTTGAGTCAGAGTTTGAGGAAGCTGAGAGCTTTGTTAAGGGGGTATACAATCCAAGTAGCTACATCGCATCAGTGGGCCAGGCTAGGCCAAACTTTGAATCGCCAGCGGGGACAGAGCTTTGTGTCATACAAGGGGATGGATTTGAGCAGAGGATAGATGACTTGGCGGCTGTGGAAGAGGACTTTGCTAACCTCCAGTTTTTTAGCGAACAAGATCCAGGGGACATGGCAGTCAACTGGTTTGATTTTGAGGAATCAGCAGAGGTTACCGGGTGGCTTGATGATCAACCAGACGTTGTTGAAGAATCTCAGCTAGAACAGGGCCCGTCAAGGGCAAGGACATCAGTTGTGGCCGGAAGGGCCGGAGATTAGAATGCATCGTCAGAGAGCGCCGGTGCTAAGAATTTTGCTCGGGACTTGGGCATTGTGAATGCAGGAAATGTTGAGTAGGCTATGTTGAAACAGTTAGAACAAGAAGGGATCGAAGATTCCGAGAGGGCTAGAAAGGCTAAAGCTCCTGTGGGGGTTGAGAGTGCTGTGTGCATAAGAACAGAATGTAATGCGAGCACAGGAAAGCAAGGTGCTGCGGGCACAAAGATTTTTGTAACGGAGCCGGACAGGTGTCTGTTGGCTGCCGATGAAATGTGGTGGGAAGACGATGATCTATGTCTTGCCCATATGGATGAGGATTGGGGGAGCAATCAACCTGATGATACCTGGTACATCGGCGAAGTCGATCATATGACCAGGAGCGGGCGGTATTTCAAACCCCCGCACCTAGATCAGCCAGAAGCGTCTGGGAAGGATAAGGAAGCGGAGAAACAAAAAGAGAAGCAACTCGAAGAAGTGGCCGTGTTAAAACAGCTGAAAAAGATACAAGCAGACATCTCCATCTGGGGACTGCTTATGGCTTCACGTGTTCATAGACAAGCTGTCTTAACGGCAATGGACAAGGCCAAGCTCTCGATAGACACCACGCCTGAACAGCTGGTGGGATTGGTTTTCTCGGGAGGGGCTTTCCCGATGTTGACCTTTTCCGACAAGGAACTACCGACTGAGGGTGCGAACAATAACAAGCCGCTCTACAAATGTCAGATGCATGCAAACCGCATGAACATCCCGCCGTCGAAGCTGTACAATATGACTTCGCCAAGGCCATTTTCAGTTTGGGAATCGATGTGATTGGGGCCGTCACTCCGAAGGGGTCTAATGGGCATGAGTTCATTCTGGTCGCGATAGATTACTTCACGAAGTGGGTTGAGGCCCAATCTTATGCGGTGTTGAAGGCTTCGCATGTTGCGAAATTCATCAGAAACAACATCATCTGTCATTATAGGGTCCCAAACGAGATTATTTCAGATAACGGTTCCCACTTCAAAAAGGAAGTGATTGATTTGTTGGAAAAATACAATGTAGCTTTTCATAAGTCATCCACCTATCGGCCGCAAACCAATGGAGCAGTCGAGGCCGCCAACAAGAACATCAAACATATTTTGCAGAAGATGGTGGAAACCTACCGGGACTGGCCAGATAAGCTGCCGTTTGTTCTATGGGGATACCGGACTTCGATCAGAACTTCTACTGCGGCGACTCCGTATTCATTAGTTTATGGGAAGGAGGCCGTTCTACCTATCGAAATTGAGGTTCCGTCATTGCGAGTATTGGCTGAGTATCAGATAGCCAAAGTAAATTGGCAGCAGAGCAGATTCGAAGAACTCATGCTCTTTGATGAAAGAAGACTGAAGGCATTGTACCATGTTCAGGGTTATCAGTGCAGAATTGCCAGGGCTTTCAACAAGAAAGTTAAGTCCAGAAATTTGAAAGAAGGAGATTTGGTGCTCAAAGACAACCGAGCTCCCATTCACGACCCTAGGGGCAAGTTCAAACCCAACTGGACTGGTCCCTACATCATTAAGTCTATCTGGTCGGGTGGAGCTGTTGTTCTGATTGACCTAGATGGCCTAGAGTTCTCACAGCCGATCAACATGGATAAGTTGAAGAAATATTACCCCTGAGTGGCTCGCTAGGCCGAAAACCCGAAAGGGTGACCTAGGCAAAAGTTAGAGCATGAAAAATTTGAAATTACAAAAACTGAGCTCGCAAGGTTGAAAACCCGCAAAGGGCGGCCTTGGCAAAAGTTAGAGCGTAAAAGGAGGGTGAAAATACTCGAGTGAACCCGAGCCTGAACTACGTAAGGCTTGATTCCCATCTTTGGGATACATAGGCAACTTCATCCTAAAGTTCAGCCATAAACTTTTCCCCGATCAACTTTGTCCATTTGATCATTTCGGTCATCTTTGTCTATTCCGCATTAAGGAGCTTCGGTTGTGATCTCCGGTACAGTGCTGTTCAGACTAGGGGCAACTTTTCAGTTGCTGGAATTCGGGGTTGTGCATCTCAGTGACAGATCTCAGGCGTGTCCAATTCTGATCCATATCGAAAATGGTTTTGAACAGTTTTAATAAAAGTTGATTTTGCTCAAATTAATCTTTTTACGACTTAGACCATTTTTGGACCAAAGCGGAAAATTTTCAATACCCACAACCTTCAATGATATTGATTTCAATATAGAGTCCTCCTACTTTTGAATACAAATTGAAGTTGCTTTTTTATTACATTCATAAAGAAAACTTGAAAGTACTGATAATGCAATAAATTCGGGGCATAGATAAGTCAAGTGTTCCTACGCCCCCTCCCAGAGCTGGTCGAAGCTTCTGATGCCAAGCTGGGCCCAATCTGTGCCTTTTCATTGAGCCAATCTATGCACTCATCAGATAAGGTGCAACTGAAAGTGGGAGCGGGGGCCAGAAGTTCTCTCATCCTCCATGACGTGGCATACCGAGCAAGTTGTGCGCCTCGGATCGGGAATGCAGCAGGGTATTCTATCTCCTCTGGCGGGCAAGTCTGATCATGGCCGAACTGGCGCTGGAACCGGAAAGGAAAGTAAAACACACAATGCATCAAACCAATCAACTGAATCCCAGCTTGCCGGGACATGCTATAGCTCATTGCCGGGAGATTGAGCCAAGGACAGCGCCAAGCAATGCAGTTTGCGGACAAATTGCACATCTAGTCAAACCACCATCCCTCGTCAAGGGCATCGACTAGACGTTGTCGAAAGAAGTAGCCACGAGCTGAGTATGCTGGGCAAGAGTCCATAACCTGCAATTTGTCCATCAACCACACCTGGGGGGGGGGGATAGAAAATGAGAGATTAAAGAACAGAGAGATGTACGATGAGAGAAAAGTGAGAAAAAGGGTTTTGAGAGAAAAATCGAGCCAGAGGGCCGAGTGATGTGAGCAATATATATGCGAGGAAGGGTGGGAACATTACCTGCAGTAGTAGTGGACTCCCCGCAAATCTGGTCGTCTCTCTGCGATGAAAAGCATCCAAGCCCATCAATGTCTCGGCCAATGACATGGCAATGCAGCTTTTGCCCTCCCTTAAGCCTTGGGCAATCTCGATCAACTAGACACTAGATCCTCTGGAGCCTGAGGCAAGCAAAAAGTGTGATAGCATGCACAAGCAAAGGGCATGACGCCGAAAACCTTGCCAATGATGGTCGCCGCGGTCACCGGCGTCAGAAAAGCGATGAATCAAGTCGAGGACGTCCAATTCTCCGTTGCAAATCAAAGGACGAGCATCATGCATAGTGAATCCACACATTCGTCCTAAGGTTTGAGCATGGTCGAAGCGAAGTTGGGGCAAGATCTCCTCATTGCACCCAAACTCCGTCAAAACTTGGAAATCTTCGAAGGTGGGACAGATCTCTTGCCCGCCAAAGCTAAAGACATGTGTTACTGTAGACACGCCCGCGGGGGACCTCGCTACAGTTCGGACTCAATTTGTGTCGCGGTTCTAAATCTGAACCAAAGAGTCCAACTCTGGCAAATCGTTTTGAAGAAAAAACAGATTTTTGAAAAGTAGTGCCAAACATGGACTGCTTTGCCAGATTACAGAGTCGCCACCTAAATATTTTTAAAATGGGGGAATTTAGGAAACACTGACTCGGTGCCGAAGGCCACGTGTCCGTCATCACCAAATGTCTTGGCTCGGGAGCTTGGGTACGATCGGGGAAGGTCAGCTATGAGCACCCCCTTTCGCCCGGTCCGAAAACCGGCCTCTACTAACCGTGATATCCGATTTTGAAAACATTATGCGTTCTTATTCCAATTATTAGCCTAGAATTACTATGTTATGCGCACAGCAAACAAGTATAGACTAGATCGCCTAATTTGGAAACGAACATTGCATATCCGTTCGTTTTGAAAATGCTTTGGAATTTGCTACTCGCAAGTAGGCTAAAACACGGATTTCAATGAGTTTTCCCAACTCAAACAATCCAACTTCCACCCACAGGCATTCAAACAGTTTATCTCATGTAAGCACTTAGCCGCATGGTGAGCATACTGTCATGGCAACATTCACACGCATGTGGTATGCTAAAGCGTAAAATACTTACATCGTACTCCGTGCCAAAACAAAAACTAGTTAGCAAACATGCGTGCCCTAGTTCATGTTAAGATGACTAATGCAACACACACAGCATGTAATTAGGATAGGCTCGGCTAACCCTAAAAATGGCATGTGAAGTGCACTTTATTTTGATGCACGTATTCAAGTTAGAATTGAAAATTGCAATGCAGTTTGCATGATGTACCGAGCCCGGTGCATGTAAACAAATGCATGGATGCACGCATGCATTGCATAAGGTATGCTAAAATGAGTATGCCCTAATCTACCAACATAAGCAGGTAAATAAAAGGGAAGAAAGAAATGGGGATTGGGAGACATACACCCACTCACACACACTTATTACAAATTTGCCCTCGCACGGAGGGACCAAAAGAATAATACAGTCCGAATACTAAATTAATTATTACAAAACTTCTAATTAATTAACAAATTAAATGCCAAAAAGGAGGTGGCCGCAGCCCTGCCTCGGGATGCGTGAATAATGTATGTTTGGCTCGCCTTGCTTGGAAACCCGCACCATGCCACTGTTGCCTCTGTTTACACTGCCTTACTCCTCAAAAATTTGCACAGATCCCAAGGATGCTTCCCTGGACACTTTGGAGCACCACCGGCTGAATAGAAACACCACCGGCCGTGTACAATATCCATCGGCTGGAGATAAAGTTATCGGCACTGAATAAATGGCCGGTCGGCACTTAATGTTGCCGGTCGGCAGAAACTTCCTGCAGAAGACAATTTTGACAGCAACAGAGGACAGACAGTGTATGGCATGGGATGTCAAGCAAATATATGCACGGACACACCCCCTATCATGTAATGGACTCAAGGGAGCATGGCCCTCGACCCCCGGGCCATCAATCACGCGTTTCAATGCATGATGGCCCAAAAGCCAAGTTAGCAACTTTGATTTTAAATGAAATGCAAGCACCAAAACACATCAAAGGCCCCAACCTCTATCATGCTTGATCAAGAGGCAAGGGATGCATGCCAAATGCAACCTAAGCATGCGAGCTAAGTATGCAATATGAGTATGCGAACAAGCATGCAAGGCATGACGCGATGCAACAACATAACATGCACAACGCATTGTAACATGGCATACACAATGCAAGATGGACTTACACCAATGTGAGTGGACCTCAGCCGCACTCACATCAGTGGCCATGGATGGAAATGAAGTGCCTCGAAATGCGTGCACACGGGCACGCATACCGAGGCAATGGCATACGGAATGCAATGATGCTAAAATGATATGCAAACATGCCAATGGAATTCAGCACTGAAATATGGGGGAAAACGGTCCCGAAAGATGGCGAAATGACACCAAATGCAAGGAATGGTCCCGAAATGCGAATCTAGGCACCCGAAACGGCCTATAGCTATGCAATGCATGCACAATATGGACTGGAATGAAAATACAGTAGCGAGGCAGCCCCAAGACCAGCATTTTCTCAGTACAAAATATGGCCAAACAGCAAGCATAGATAGAGCAACAATGGCATGCAAAATGAGGCTCAAAAGAGGGTATAACATGAAGTGGGCCAAACACTCATCAAACAAGCAAAGACCCTTCATGAAATATATCCAGGGGGTCAAAATATGACCATTTCCAGTTCTGATCATGGTCCAAAAACAGAAGCAAAATGGGCTAGCAAAGCATGCAAAAACAAGGGTAAAACATGGATTCAAAGCAAGTGGCATATGGAGCATGAAACCAAGGTTGAGCCCTTCTTCAATGTTGAAGAGGGGCTCAAACTAAGCACAATATCAGTTCATGAGATGCCCCAAAACAGATCACATATAGGCCAAACAAGTCATGCAAATTTACGGTAAATAGGAGAGATTATGAAGCAAGTGCATCATGGGGGGCTCAAACAGTGTTGAGTCCTTCTTCAATGTTGAAGAGGGGCTCACAATAGGCCCTCGTACAGTTTACATTATGCTCGAAAACAGATCACTCATAGACTAGAAATTCCATGCAAAAATATGACATACCAAGAGGTATTGAAGCAAGTACCAAATGGAGGGCCCAAACAGGGTTGAGCCCTTAAACAAACATGAAATATGGCTCAAAATAATGACCTTTTCAGTTTGGTCGGAGCCTAAAATAGCAAGCAAACAGGCTAGAAGAATGGTGCAAAAATGAGGAATAAAGAGGGAAAAGTGTTACCCTTGAAGAACACCTCAAGAACAGCAAGTGCAGACCTCTCCTTCTGATCAAAACCACCTCAAAACCTCAAGAACAAGCCCTCAGGCCTCTCAAGTCGAGGTGTGGTGTAATGGTGTGTGTGTTGGTGCAATACTATGGTAAAAATGCACTTTTAGGCCACAAAACACACACAAGGGAGAGAGAGAGGGAAAAATATAGAGAGAGAATGTGTAGGGCAGATATATATCTGTATATATCTGGTTTTTTGGTTCAAAGACTCTAACCCCATCAAAGGGAGAAGAGAAGTGCTTATATAGGCCAAGTAATGCTAAGAAACTTAATGGCTAAGCAAAGGAAAAAGGGTCAAGGGGGCCAAGGGGTTCAAAGGGAGGTGCAAGGCTTCTAGAGGAAGCTAATACAGCTGGCCAAGCTTCTCCAAGAAGCTTGGCCAAAGGGTTCAAGATTCTAGAAGCAAAAGGGGGTCAAAAGGTTCAAAAGGGTGCAAAATAGCCACACATGTGTATGGGGAGCAGAGTCTGTGCATTCCAACTGGCACAGCTAGCATCTATTCAATCTGTAGAATACTCCGGAAGGTCGTCGGCTAGCAAACTTGGTCGGTCGGCCATCTTTACTGGCCGGTCGGCACTCTATTTGGCCGGTCGGCCATCTATTTGGCCGGTCGGCACTTTGTTCTGGCCGGTCGGCAGGAAAAATCTGCTCTGCAGGTCCAACTTCAAACGGGCATAACTTCTTCATATGAACTCCTTTTTAGGTCATTCTTGTGTCAAAAATGAAGCCTCGGAAGTCTTCTTTCCAATGGTGGTGGCCTCATAGCTAAACCCCAAGTGTATAGACAGATGAGCTTGATTTAGCGAGGACTGCTCGTCCCTCTCTTAGCGGTTCTTGCCTGTCTTCTTCTTCAACTTGTTTTCTCCCCTCTTCTCCTCTTTTCTTCAGCTTCAAGCCCCTAAGAAAGGTGTTTTGAAAGATTTCTCAAAGATTTCATCTCTCCTTCACTCATCTCCACTTTGTCCTTGCTCGGTTTACCGAAAAGCGCAACATTTACCGAAATGCGAGCGTTGGAACATCGTGGGAATTTTGTTTCAAAAATGTTTTGAAAGAGAGGGTTTTAAGGTCTAAAAACCATTCAAAATAATTTTGGTCCAAAATGGGGTGTGAAGTTGAGATTTCTCTCTCCTTGCCGAAGAAATTGAACCTTTCCCCTGCACACCTTTCATCACCGAGCAAACCATCAGTAATGCCCAAGTCTTGAGGGCAGTCAAAAATGGGGTGTCTACAGTTACCGGATTCCAAAACCTCACCGCGGCATGGAGGATTAGAAGATACAGCGGAGTGCGGCTCAACGTGAATAGTGCATTCAAGCCGAAGCCCCGGAAGTTCAACTTTTCCGAGCCGTCTAAAGTAGCAATCCAAGCTGCGAGATTTTCGATGAGGAATGCCTCCATTTTGATGCAAAACTGAGATGAAATGAAAGAACCACGAAGCTGGAACTTTTATAGAGGATAAGGCACTGTTCGGGGGACACGTGTCGAAAATCTAGTGGTCGCCAAACCAGGTGGTCGGCCGACCACCCCTTTGGTCTCCAAGGCAGAAAGCTGGTCGACCAGCTCTCTCTGGTGGTCGGCCATGGAGAAAATTTGGGCTTTGGTCATGTCCTAGCTTCTAGAAGAAAGTTCCTAGCCTTTCCATGTTTTCCTCAGTTTCGGAAGCATTCCATCGCCCGTTATGTCCGAAATGCATTTGTTTATCGAGTTGTTGTTGAGTCTTGCTTATCGAGTTGTTGTTTTTCTTATCGAGTTGTTTGTTTTGGCTTACCGAGTTGTTTTGTTTATCGAGTCGTTAAGTTTTACCGGATTGTCAAGTTTTGTTCGTCAAATTGTTGTTTGTTGTTTATCGACATTTCTGGGATTTGCTTATCGAGTTGTAAACTTGCTAAGGTTTTGTTGTTTCTTAGTAAGTTAGATTGTTTAGTTTGTTGCATTGGTTCACTGCCTGACTTGGCAATTTTCGATGCTCAATTTTCATTCAATCTCATCTTTGTGCAAAGTGATGCGATGTGATGCTAAGAACATAAAATATAACACTTTTTAAACAAAAAGTTGTTTCATTCCATCATGCTTCCTCTGTTACAACATTTTGCAACAAGGGTACAAGTTTTACAGAAAATAAAACTGCCTAATAATGTACAATGTGCTACAACTACTAGTAAAAAAGGCAAATAAAGCAGGAACAGCTGCATCAGTGCTATCAAGCACAAGAATAAGAGGCCCTCTTCGTCCCCTTCTGCGAAATAACCTCTGCACCATCATCATCATCTGAATCAGAGCCGCCATCCTCTGAACCCTCCTCAACATCATCTCCACTACCAGAATCAGAACCATAGTCACCCTCTCTGTCTGCAGATGTCTCTGACTGGGGATGTGTAGGCTCCTCCTCCTCGCTGGACTCCTCCTCTATGACAGGCGCTCTGCGTCCGCCTCGGCTGTGAGTCGAACCCCCTCTCCCAGCTCCCCGAGAAGGCCTAGATGGCCCGGCCTGTGGCTCAACCTATAGCGGAGGCATTTGAAAAGAAAGAGGGCAATTTGAATACATTAGCCAATATGTATATCAGGTGCAGAGAGAAGAAAGCTACATAAGGTGGGTGCATGCAGATACAACGTATGGATGTGGTGTGTGTCAGATGTGCTCTACACATACAATCAACCAACGCAGTGAAATAGTCAATTTCAGCATGTCATCAGAAGTATGATAAATGTAAGAAAATTGAAAAGTACCGGAACACCGGCAATGAACACCTGCGTCTCTCTCCGCAGGACCATGCCCTCAAGCGATGCCACCAATCCGAGCATCCCATCCATGTACTCTATAGGAGGCTGCAGATGAATGAATGTCCAAATATCTAAATGATAAGGCAAAACTATAAAGCATACCGGTGGCAAGTCAGGGTCTCTGACGTATCGGTGACCAGGCAGCGGACGCTCCAATGGAATCGGGTAAGATGTGCCGTATCGCCATCCTATCAACTCGGTCGGGATATCTGGCCATCCGGCGTGATGCTAAGTCGGAGGAATCGGGGGAACCAGTCCAGCCCCACCTCTCGACGTGCCGGCCCTGCTAGTCGAAGGGGCACCTGCAGCCTGGGCTCGACTCGACGATGGCATGCCAGCCGATCTCCTCGTGGGAGTGCGGACATCTGTCAATGGGGGCATCAAGTATGTATGGCGATAAGTCGCATACTCCCCCTCATCCGTATGCAGAACCGCATCAGTGCCTGACATAGCCAAATCAACCTCCTGGGGAGTAAGTCCCTTAGTGGACCGCATGTCCTCTGGAGGTGCTGAAGGGACACTCTGCTCAGGGACGCCCATCGTCTGGCGCATGAAGCGGTCCCCCAGAAACCAGGCCCTGCCAACCGGTCCCTCAAATAAAGTCCTGTATAGAGAGGAGGCCCATCCCCCAGGAAACTAATATCGGGTATCTCCACCCAAGGGCGCCCAGGGCTGCCATGTGATCTGCAGATAACCAGTGCATGAGCTGATTAGATGTCGTAAATATGCAAGACGAATCAAAGCTAAAAATATGAAGAACTGAGAGTTCTGAAGTACCTCGGTCGCCCGCACCGTGTCAAAAAACTACCGCAGGTAGGGCAGAGTCTCCCTAGCCCTCTGTCGGTACTGGCCCTCAAATACAAGAGAGTAGGGAATCATAAGAGGCACCGCCACCTCGAGCTCCGGGGCTAGCGTCGGAAAGTACGAGAAAACCCATTGTTGTGGAAAACAGGGCAATAGCCATCAGAATACAGAATGTACAGAGAATACAGAATGCTGAGTGCATAATGTGAATATAGAATGTACAGAGAATGCAGAATGCTGAGAGCATAGTGCAAAGTACAGAATGTAAAGTGTGCCATGTGTGCAGTGTACAGGTAATGAAAAGCAAAAATGTTAATCAAGAGGGCAGAAAGTACCTCCCAAGCTCTCCAGTAACCGCTGACTATGTTCCCCCGTCCGCGGGAGGTCGCGCTCATGTAACAGTAGAGGGTAGCAAGGCCGGCGCCACCCCAATCATACTGGCTGACCCGTGATAGGTCTACCAGAGCACTCAGCAGATAAAGTCCAACTGTGTTCCCCCTGTCGGAGAACAAAGTGGTCCCCAGAAGGAACATCAAAAACCCTCGAGTGTACTGCTCTATCTCCTCGAGAGTCTCGGGCACAGTCTCTCTGAAATGTGTGGAAAACCAAGTGTACCTCACTCTGCCCGAAGATCTGTCAATCGGTGGACGGGCTCCTAACAGATAAATCCAAGTCGCCTCCCATTCGCCCATGTCCGCGTCGTAGGGAACCGGTCGGCCAGCCACGTCAAGGCCAGTCAGCATCGCAAAGTCAAATGGGGTCATCGTCATGTCCCCGGTAGCTGAGAAATAGAAGGAGTTGGTGGTGTCCCACCATTTCTCTACGAGGGCGTCCATCAAGGTCCTGCTCGCTAGATAACGTGATATCCCCGAGCAGAAGGGTCCGAACCCTGCCTGGTCAACTAGATCACGAACGGCCTCTGGGAGCTCTGCCTACCACTCCCTAGCGATGATCGAGCCGTAACCTCGTGTAACGCGGGAAGATACCTGCATTCAAAATGAACACATGTATTCAGTTTCAGAATGAAAGTATGAACTGTGTGCAAATCAAATCAGATACAATGTTGTTGACTGTGTGTTCGGTGTGAGCTGCGTGTTCAACATAAAGTATATGAGCTGTGTGTTCAGAATTGAAGTGTGTGAGCTGTGTGTTCAACATAAAGTATATGAGCTGTGTGTTCAGAATTGAAGTGTGTGGGCTGCGTGTTCACCTCAAAAGTTTTGGCTGCGTGTTCAGATTTCAAAAAACAGTGAGCTGCAGTTCACCTCAAAAGTTTGGGCTGCGTGTTCAGATTTCAAAAATAGCAGGCTGTGTGTTCGCCATCAAAGTTTGGGCTGCGTGTTCAGATTTCAAAAATAGTGGGCTGTGTGTTCACCTCAAAAGTTTAGGTTACGTGTTCAGATTTCAAAAACAGTGGGACGTGTTCACCATCAAAGTTTGGGCTGTGTGTTTAGATTTCCAAAACAGCGGGCTGTGTGTTCGCCATCAAAGTTTGGGCTGCGTGTTCAGATTTTAAAAACCATGGGCTGTGTGTTCACCTCAAAAGTTTGGGCTGCGTGTTCAGATTTCAAAAATAGTGGGCTGTGTGTTCACCTCAAAAGTTTGGGCTGCGTGTTCAGATTTCAAAACCAGCAGGCTATGTGTTCGCCATCAAAGTTTGGGCTACGTGTTAAGATTTGAAAAACAGCGGGTTGTGTGTACGCCATCAAAGTTTGGGCTGCGTGTTCAGATTTCAAAAACCATGGGCTGTGTGTTCACCTCAAAAGTTTGGGTTGCGTGTTCAAATTTCAAAAATAGCGGGCTGTGTGTTCGCCATCAAAGTTTGGGCTGCGTGTTCAGATTTCAAAAATAGCGGGCTGTGTGTTCGCCGTTAAAGTTTGGGCTGCGTGTTCAGATTTCAAAAACAGCGGGCTGTGTGTTCGCCATCAAAGTTTGGGCTGCGTGTTCAGATTTCAAAAACAGTGGGCTGTGTGTTCACCTCAAAAGTTTGGGCTGCGTGTTCAACTTTCAACAAAACAGTGGGCTGTGTGTTCACCTCAAAAGTTTAGGCTGCGTGTTCAGATTTCAAAAATTGTGGGCTGTGTGTTCACTTCAAAAGTTTGGGATGCGTGTTCAAATTTCAAAAACATTGGGCTGTGTGTTCACCTCAAAAGTTTGGGCTGCGTGTTCAGATTTCAAAAATAGTGGGATGTGTGTTCACCATAAAAGTTTGGGCTGCGTGTTCAAAAATTCAAGTGCTTGAGCTGTGTGTTTAAAATGCGAACAGAATGCTATGTTATAGACTAAGTGTTCAGAACAAGCTGTGTGCCAACTCAATGGAATTCTATGTTCTGAGATATGTGCTAAAATATGTATAAGTACAGTGCGCAAATGTTTTCACAACGACTAGATAGGCATACATAACGAAAGCATGAAATGCGCAAGAAATGCAGAATACATTGCAGAAAATGTAAAAATGAAGTACGTACCTCTCGTGCCTGGTGAGAGTGGTGAGACTCCGGCTCCCGTAGTAGTAGATCCGCGGGCGCTCGTCGATCAAAATCGGTAAAATGATAGAAAGTGCTCACTGGAAGGATGTGCTCCGGAGGATCGTACCTCCCGGGATCGAAGGACCGAACACTTGGGGGCAAGGACACGATGTCCGGCTCACCCTCGGCACCTGGAGGACCTCCGCCATGAGGAAAATGACCCGCCATTTCGAGAAATTTGCAAAAAGGAGCAAAAATTTCATGACCCGAACCCGCCCCTATGGGTTAAGGATATAACCGGCCAGTAATCCTGAGATTACCTACGGCCTCAAACTAAAACAGATGTAACTCAACAGAGTAAAGGGGCCAAACGGAAGCAATAATTAAAAAACTTTGTCCATACAACCGTGCTTATATGCACTTTAAAACAAACCATATACATATACGTTAATAACCCACAACAAAATACAGTACCATAAAATCCTTTACAGACAGGATCATCCAAACTAAGTCAACCCATAACAAAACTATATATAGATATACACGAAGACCTTGCCAACAAGACAAAGTATAAATACATAACAAAATGGCAAGGATGGGTCTCGTGCGTGAGACACAAGGCTGACTCTCCCAAAACTCTTGTTGTTCCTGGCAGACTTCACTGGGGCTGGGTTTGGACTTCTCTTGGCTCACCTACAAACACATGAATGAGCGTGAGCGATAGCCCAGTGAATAATATCCAATACAGAACTTACATAACAATGTAGAACAACATGTTCCAAACGGCCTTAGGCCCAATCCATATTTCAATTTAACAGATATTTATAATTATACGAAATTCAAATCAAGTGACTATAGTTTCAAACATTCTGGCCCTTGGCCCTTTCAGATTTCCATTCATATCGAAACGGCCTTCGGCCCATTCATTTATGTCAAAATGGCCTTCGGCCCGTTCATTTCTGTCAAAATGGCCTTCGGCGTATTCATTTACGTCAAAACGGCCTTCGGCCCATACATTCGTCTCAAAACGGCCTTCGGCCCACTCATTCATGTCAAAACGACCTTAGGTCCATTCATATATGTCAGAACGACCTTCAGTCCACTCATTTCTATCAAAACGACCTTCGGTCCATTCGTTTCTATCAAAACGACCTTCGGTCCATTCATTTCTATCAAAACGACCTTTGGTCCATTTATTTATACTAGAATGACCTTTGGTCCATTCATCCGTTCATGTCAAACTTTTGTCCACAATCCCAATTTGCAACTCATAAAGCTTATAAGGGAATAAACAGTTGGACATTGCTAAGCTTTCAAATGTCGATATTACTCACAGTGATCGGCTTGTGGATTCGCCCTGGTGCTTGACCCTATACATTCCATGAACACAAAAGGGTCATTAATAATTCAATCCGTTCCTTAATTCACATATTCCTCTTTAGGCTTTATTCTTATCTCATTAATTCATTTACAATGCTTAACATATGCCTAAGAGTGCTTACAAGTGAAAGAGAACGGAAAACGAAACACAAAACGCACGAACAAAATTTCAGAAAACAGGGTCCCCGCTCGAGTGGACCCAAGAGGCCTACAAAAGTACTAGTTACCTCAAAATTACGCTCGAGCGTGAGTTAGGGCACTCGAGCGGAAGGCCTGTTTATAAAAGCTCCCCGCTCGAGCGGGAACCATGTCTGCAAAAAGTGCTGGGAGCACGATTTTCTCGCTCGAGCGGCACTTCCCCCGCTCGAGCGGACATAAAAAATCTGGGTTTTCCAGATTAAGTTCTTGAGCTCCAATTCGATTTTCCAACCAATATTTCATGCATTATAAGGCTCAAATTTCGCATATACTTGTTCTAACATGGTATGAACACCAAAACACATTACAATGGAGCTCAATTTCACAATTAATTCACATGCATGCCCCAATCTCCCACCAAACTCATTCTAACATAACAAATTCATACATTCAAGCTTATATCTTCATAAATTGTACATGCATGTGATGAATTAGCCACATTCTCAACTTAGACAACACAAATGGTGATCAAAACATGAGTTTCAACCAAAACTCTACTTGAATCATGTATTTCAAGCTTAAACATGAAAATTCAAAGTAATTCCTTACATGCATGAGTTCTAAGACTTCAAACTCAACAAAAATCAACTCATTACATGCTCTTGATCACAAACAACCCTTGAACTTACAAGATCACAATTTCAAACTTATGAATTCAAGACCAAATGCTAACCTAGAGGCTCAATCTTCCAAACCATAGCAATTTCTTGAGTTTAATCCTCCAATTCTTTACAAATTTGAGCCAAACACTCAACTCTCCTCTTTTCCCTCTCTCTAGCCGACTCCCTTCTCTATTTCTTGAGTTTAATTCAGCCAAGAAGAATAACAAGGAGGGTATTTGAGTGTATAGTGCCCCACTAAGTCATAATATAATAATATAGAGTAATTGGGCACTAATTCATTAATTTAATCAACTTAATCTGGTCCGAATCAATTTTTCAATTAAACTTCACCGTAGGCTCTAAAAATTACGCTAATCACAATGGCGTAATCAATTTTGGGTTTTGTGGCCGATAAGGCTTCCAATTTAATTTCCAAAGTAGATTATTCAAACAGATATTCCTACGGTGAACAGATAGAACTTCAAAATCACATATATTCACAAAATGGCACATAAAATCATGCTAAACACATAATCATACGCAAATTAAGGACCAATTAGCATACTACGGAACAGGGATATCACAAAAAATGAGCAAAATGAGCCAAGATTGAAAAAAGTCTTATTTTGAGCTTCTTAACATGTTTGTTTAATGGCCTAGGAAGGAAGGAGAGTTGATTTCGGCCTTGGGTTATGAGGAATAGTGATTGGGACATATGGATTTAAAGAAACAAGTGTAAAAAGACAAAATTGTCCCGGATCTGGACAGGTGGTCGGCCGACCACCTTTTCTGGTAGGCCGACCACCCCCTTGCACCAAACCTGGTCAGTGGCCCTCTATGGTGGTCGGTGGCCCTCCTTGGTGGTCTCCAATGCCTCTTTGTTCTCCTTGCAAATTTTGGTGGTGATCGGAGTCCCCGGGTCTCGAGAAAGTACAAGGAAAGTGCACTTTTCGGCGTGAAATCCCTCCGCAGGAGCTTCAAATCCAATCTTCGACGCGTGGCTCGTTGTTGCTCGCCAAGAGCAAGGTGTATCCTTTTTGAGTACGTTGCGACCCCTCCGAGCGGTAAACCGGAGGTCGCACTTAAGTTGCCCTCGTCGAGGCTTGCATTTCTTCGCTCGATGTTTTGTTTGAAATATGCTTTTGAAGTTGCACTTATCTTGTATGGTTATGCATGTCACTTGCATTATTACGCACATTTCATTGGCATTGTCATGCCTTCCATGTTAACTTGCGTTGTCGCGCACGTTTCTTCTTGCATTGCGATGCACTTTTTCATCGGCACCATGTTTGTCTGCGTTCGATATAACGTTGAACATATATTGCTAACTATGTTGTGCTTGTTAAGTTTCTCTCTTTTGCAGGCACGATATTGTATGTACGGTTCATTTGAAGCTGGTGCAACCAGACGAGCCACACATGTATTGTATCTTCTTCGTGTGAGACGTAGCGAGAATTGTAATTCTCTTACACTCTTACTGCATGAAATGTAGTTTTGCTTCGCATTCTTGCTTAGAACTGTTGCATTTATTATGAATATTTGTTTCATTACAGCTTGCTACTTTGCATGGCCATGAGTTACGTTCGGCTTTGTGCATATCATTTTACATTTTGCCCCCTGCCTGAGAGCATGCCTGCGGACACATCTCTTTGTTTATCTCGTCTATTTGTCTAAGTCTTCGGCCTTGTCAAAAATGGGTCGTCTCTGGGCTTTGACATTCACTCCTGTCACGAATGACTTCCGAGTTCTGTCAAAGAGGGGCAACTGTAGACACCCCATTTTTGACCGACCTTAAGACTCAGACGTCATCGATTGAGCGCTCGGTGATTGCGCATGTTGTGCTCGTTCGGAGGTTTCAGAGTCTCGGCTGAAAACCTTGCCTCCGAGCCTCAGAATCTTTTGTGCTTTGCCTCGGTTTGTGAACCAAGTTCTGTCTTCTCTTCCCGAAGGGAGAGAGAGGTCTTGTAGACCATCTCTTAGTGGCTGTAGGCTACGTTTCGTGGTCGTAGACCACTGTTGCCGTTTGGAGTCCAGTTTCCAGTTTTCGGAGCCGTCGGCCGTGCGCCTCGGTTCGGGACCGCTTAACTTTCTCCGTTTGCTCCGATTTTTGGTGCACACCTTGTTTTCTCTCTCTAGAGGGACACTGTGGCCGGGAGACCACCTTCGTCGTTGCACGCCACTTTCGATGCTTAACAGTCAGTTTTCGGGACCTCGGCGCGCGTTTTGACCCCTGAACCATCGTTTTGCATCCGTCATGGTTCATTTTTGGCATGGACCCTAGTTTCATTGTTTGGAAGGTGGTACAAGGGTGGGAGACCACCTTTTCTCCTTGGAGATCACCTTTCCCCGGTCGGCCGGTTTTCTTGACAGGCAAGTGGTCTCCCTCACGTTTGGGCCACAATTACTGGTCTCCCATCACACCACTGGCTTGCATTCACTTGGGAGACCACCCTAGGAGGAGGCCGACCACCTGGACCTTTTGAACCTAGTCGGCCAACCAGAGGGAGTGGTCGGCCGACCACCTGAACTGGTCTGCTAGTTTTCTCCTTTTTGTCTCAATGAGTTGTTGCCAGCTGTGCCAGCTGGAAGCCTAAGATTGCATCCTCCATACAAGATGTTTAAAGTTGGTGTTAAGCTTCTTGAAGAAGCTTTAGGCCCTTGGCTCTATAAAGGAAAAGCCCCTCTTCCTTTGCATGGGTTGAGGAATTGTTTTAAGGCATACATACACTCCCCTCCCTTTGTCTCCATTTAGCTTCAAAAGCCCTTTGTTCTTGGCCCTTTACACACCACCTCACAACCACACACCTCCACCATCACTCTAAGCACCTTGGAGCTGGTTTTCAGAGGTTGAAGGTTTGCTATTTTTGGTCCAGAAGCTGCTGGAGGTCTTCTCTACAAGGGTAACACTTCTTTCCCTCTTTTTAAGCATTGTTTTGCTTCATACATTAGCTATATTTGCAAGCATTTTGGGCTTTGTCATAAACTAAAAAAAGTCTTATTTTGAGCTTCTTAACATTTTTGTTTCAGACCATTTTTCTGTTGGGGGTCATCTACCCCTTTGCATGCTTCATTTCCATTTGTTTTGAGCCATGCATTAGGGCCTTTGTGTTGAGCTTTGTTGGCCCTTTTGACCACTGAAATCCAGCAGATTTTCAGTGGTTATTATGTATTTTTGAGTGCCAAAATTAGAGAGGGGTGACCCTCTCACCCCTTGTCTTGTTTTCAAGCATCTTTGGCCTAACAAAGGAGCCCTTATTTGCATGCTTCCAAGCCATGTTTTAGGCCATTTTTGGTGGGTTTTAGGACCTTCATAGGCTCTGTCCAGAGCCCATTTTGCCATTTTAGGTGTCCATCTTGCATGTGTAGAACAACCCTCTTTTTAGCCTATCAAAGGGGCCTATCATTCTTGCATGCATGGACCATATTTCAGTGGGTTTTTGGGCTTTATTTGGCATTTCATACCTCTGACTTTTTCTGGTTTGGTGGCCACTTGATTGCCTCATATACTTGTAGTGCAAATCCTCTTTACTAGCTTGTGTTGCATGCTATTTTGGTCCTTGATTCTAGCACTTTTTGGCCATGCTTTAAACTGATTTTGTGCATGTTTTGGACTACCTTAGCTCTGTTTTTTATGCCTCATGGTCAAATAATGCTTGCTATGCATGGCTGTAGTTCAATACCCTTGCCTAGCTTTGTGTTTTGGAGCCTATTGCATGCTCATGTTGAGGTGTTTCCATATTTTAGGGCCATTGTATATCATATTTCAGAGCTTATATGTATGCCATATTTCCATGTTTTCCACTCTTTAAATGCGTTTGAGAGTTGTGCATAAATGCCTCGTTTGCGGACCATTACATGAGCTTCATTTCTATGCATGTTGAGCCATCATTTTAGTCCATATTTGCTACTGTTTTGGTCTGCATAGGGACTGTTTGGGGGTGGTTTGGTCATTTGAGCATCGCTTTGCTTACCTCTAGTGTAAAGCACTTCACTAGTTTCGGTATTCGGGCCATCTAGCATGCATTGTGTGACATATTTGCATGATTCGGGACCATTGTGCATCATGTTTCAGAGCTGGAAAATGTTTTTTTGTATGCCATATTTCATCCCTTGCCATGCTTTGATAGAGTGGCATTTGATGCCTTAGGTTCGGTCCCTTGTATGTTTGCATGAGTATTCCTACCTTTCATTCCCTCATGTTTGGCCACTGATTTGAGCATGGCTGAGGCTCATTCATTTTAGTTTAAGTCCATCTTGCATTATGTATGCCGTATCCATGTTGTCGCATGCTTGATCGTCGCATTGTGTATGTCTTGTTCATGTCTTCGTGCATGTCCGTCTTCGTATGTGCATTGCGTATGCCATATAGTTCATGTGCATTGAGTATGCCATTCGTAGTTCGTAGCATTGTGTATGCTAGTTGCACCTTTGCATGTCATTCCTTGCATGTTTGCATGTCTTAGTTGCATTTCGTTTAGGATTGCATGCTAGTTGTTGCATCGTGTTTGCATGACATGCCATTCTAGTTGTTGTATAGTGTTTGGAGTAGGGTTTAGTTCAAACATGGGAAACGAGAGGCGTTTCGTACTCAAAGTGACGAAACGTGCCTCGATTCTCGGTCGCCGACACTCTGAATTACCCATGATGGAGTTTAGGCCTTGTTGTGTTTATGTGTGCATTCATTTTACATCGAGTCGTGCAATCCGACTCCTCAGACCATCATGCATCGAGATGCGTGATTGGTGGCACGAGGATCGAGGACTACGCTCCCTAGAGCTTGTGCAATGATGGGGAGAGTAGTTGTGCATACATATGTTGAAAATACACTGCCATGCCCCTTTCTTGCTCTTTGTTACAGCAAATCGGAAACCAGCAGCAAAAAATGGTCAAGCAGCCTTCTGAAGCTTTGTACAATATTTCGGGACCAGTCGCAAACAGAGGCAAATCGGGGCATCGCGATGGATTTCCCGACAAGGCGGCCCGAGCATGCATGCATCCTTATCATTCGGAACAGAGCTGAGGCAGTCCGTTTTATTTAAATTAGCATGCTAGCTTATTTATCTTAGTTAATTTGTTAATTAATTAGGGCTGTGTAATAATTAGCTGTAGTTCATTATTCATTCGGTTATGTATTATTATTCGGACCCTCCGAGGAGGGCAATGTTGTAATAAGTGTGCGTGTGTGTGATGTATGTCTTCCAACCCCACGTCTTTCTCCCTTTTATTTACTAGCTTATGTTGGTTAGTTTAGGGCATGTTTCAATCAGCATACTTATGTTCCCATGTTTGCATTCATTCATCTGTTTTGCATACACCGGGCTCGCTGCATCATACTAACTGCATTGTATCTCAATTTCAAAGTTGAATACATGTTATCTGTTGCATTTCATATGCCATGTTTAGAATAGCCGAGCCTATCTTAATTGCATTTTTGCATGTGTTGCATTAGGCATTTCAGCATAGTTAGGATTCATGCATGTTTTCTAATTAGCTTCTTTCTTTGGCTTGGAGTACTCAATAAGTATTTATGCTTTAGCATCCTTGCATGTGTGTGAGTGACTACCATGATAGCATGCTTACCATGAGGCTATGTGCTTATGTGATATATCTGCCTGAATGCCCGTGGGTGGAGGTTGGGTTATTTCAATTGGAACAATGCATTGATTGTGCGTTTTAAGCCCACTTGAGAGTGGCAAATCATCATGTTTTCTTAAGCCCACCTGAGGGTGGCAAATCCACGTCTTAGCCTACTGTAGACGCGCCCGTGGGCTTCACTCTACAGTTCGGACTCCCTTTTGTGTTGCGGTTCTAAATCTTGAACCAAAGAGTCCAAATCCGGCAAATCGTTTTGAAGAAAAACAGATTTTTGAAAAGTAGTGCCAAACATGGACTGCTTTGCCAGATTACAGAGTCGCCACCTAAATATTTTTTTTTATGGGGGAATTTAGGAAACCCTGACTCGGTGCCGAAGGCTACGTGTCCGTCATCACCAAATGTCTTGGCTCGGGAGCTTGGGTACGATTGGGGAAGGTCAGCTATGAGCACCCCCTTTCGCCCGGTTCGAAGACCGGCCTCTACTAACCGTGATATCCGATTTTGAAAACATTACATGCTCTTATTCCGATTATTAGCCTAGAATTACTATGTTGTGCGCACAGCAAACAAGCATAGACTAGATTGCCTAATTTGGAAACAAGCATTGCATATCCGTTTGTTTTGAAAAGCGTTTCGGGTTTGCTACTCGCAAGTAGGCTAAAATACGGATTTCAATGAGTTTTTCCAACTCAAGCAATCCAACCTCCACCCACAGGCATTCAAACAGTTTATCTCACATAAGCACTTAGCCGCATGGTAAGCATACTGTCATGGCAACATTCACACGCATGTGGTATGCTAAAGCGTAAATACTTACATCGTACTCCGTGCCAAAACAAAAACTAGTTAGCAAACATGCGTGCCCTAGTTCATGTTAAGATGACTAATGCATCGCAGGCAAGGGTGCAATCTAGAGTAGGCTCGGCTAACCCTAAAATGGCATGTGAAATGCAATCGTTCGATGAACGTATTCAATTTGGAAATTGAGAGTACGATGCATTGTATGATATACCGAGCCCGGTGCATGTTTAGACAAATGCATGGATGTACGCATGTATTGCATAAGGTATGCTAAAATAGACGTGCCCTAATCTACCATCATAAGCAGGTAAATAAAAGGGAGAAAGAAGTGGGGGTTGGAAGACATACAAACCACTCACCCACACTTATTACAATTATGCCCTCGCTCGGAGGGACCAAAAGAATATACAGATTAATTAACTACGCAAGCTAATTAAAATATTACAGTCCAACTAAATTAATCAAATAAATTAATTAATCTAATTAAAACAGTAAACCGCCCCGAGATGAGGGCCGGATGCAGCGCATGCTCGGGACTTGCTCAGAATTGCACTGCCATGCCTAGCTTGCCTCTGTTTTCCCTGCTTTGTTCCTCTGAAAACTGCCAAAGTCTCAGAACTACTCCTCAAGGCACTGGGGGATACCACCGGCTGAGGGGAAACACCATCGGCTGAAGTATGGGGTCACCGGCACAAAATTAATCCATCGGCCATCAATAGACTGCCGGTCGGCACTAAATACTACCGGCCGGCACTGAATGTCTGCAGAACCTGCAACTCATAGCAGCAGAGGGCAAAATCTTGCATGGCAGCTCAATTCAAGTAATATATGCACCAAACACATTCCTTATCATGTTTGTGACTCAAAGGGGCATGTGCCTCGATTCTCGGGCCACCAATCACGCATTTCTATGCATGATGGCCCAAAGAAACAAGTGTGCAATTTCATGTCAAATAAAATGCAAACTAAGCAAACAAAACAAGGCCCAATTCCTATCACCAAGTTAAGGAACAAGGCATGCATGCAAGATGCATTTCAACCTAATCATGTCAGCTAGGATGCAATATGAGCATGTGGACAAATAATGTAAGCATACAAGCATACATGAGGTAAGCATGCAAACAAGTAAATGATAATCTTAAACATGACTTAGGCAACTCCAAATAGGCCTAAAATCAGTGGCCAAAGTGCCCAAAAATGAAGGCCAACACACACACACATGCATATGTTTAAGACTTAACACTTAGGCGCTAAGTAAGCAACCCTCAAGCACACTTGAAAGGGGATATCATGGACAACTAGCATGCAATATAAGCTCTGAAATTGCACAAAATAGAGATGCCAAACCAACTAATTCAAGCAATTAAAGCATGCAAATGGCCCAAGTACTTGAGGCTCACCAAAGAGGCAATGAACTACGCTTAACACAACCATACATGGCATGTATTAGGCAACCCAAAACAGAGTTTTAACACATAAAACTAGTCCAAAAGACCACCTAGATGGCATCTATATGGTTTAAATTAAAAGGCATACACACATGCACTCCCAAGGAACATACAACATGAGCTCTTGAAACATCAAAGAGGCATGCAATGCAAACATATGAGCATGTTAAAGGGACTGAAATAGCATGCTAAATGGTTCCAAACCATTGAAAATAATGCAAGCAAGGCATGCTACACATTCATGCTCAAGGCTAACAAGCCTAAAATGCAAAGAGGCTATACTAAGCATGCCAAGACCAACCCAAACACTTATGGACAGACCTAAAACATGTCAAGATAAGCACAAAATCTTCATGAATCTAAGCCTAAAGCATGCTCAAATTAGGGCTAACAACCTAAGGCATGTTAAGGCATTTACAAGGCATTACATGGCAACTATGCTAAGCATGCATAAGGGACCAAAACCAACTTAATACAAAGTTAAAACATGGCAATATAAGTATAAAATACAGCCATGGCATGCTCAACACACACTTGAAACATAGGCTCTCTTAGGAGGCCAAAACTTGTCCTTTTCAAGGGCAACAAGGAGAGGGGGTGGCCCTCTCCTTCTTGGGACTTCAAGGCATCATCTTCACCACTGAAATCCCTCAAGATTTCAGTGGTGAAGAGACCCCAACACCAAAATCCCGGAGCTCTCACAAAATAGCACAAAAATGAGGCCTTTGAAGGCCTAAGAGGGCTAAACTTCCCCAAAGCACAAAGCACCCTTAATAAACTATCAAGAGGACTAAAAAATAGAACTTTTTTGTATTAAACACCAAGCACAAAAACAGTTCAAAGATAGGTAAAAAAGGAATGCAAGAATGGGGGAAATAAAGCAAGTTTCTCACCTTGTTGACCTTCTCCACCAAAGATGATGTTGTTGCTTCCTTAAGCTCTAATCCAACCAAAAACACCAAGAACAACCTCTTGGAACCTCAGTAGCCAAGGAAAGGTGAAACACTAGGTGTTGATGTGCAATAGTGAGACACAAACACCTAGTGTACAAACAAGAGAGCAAAAGAGAGATAGAATAGATATAGAATTCAAACCCTAAAACCAGAGCTTCTTCTCTGTCTTTTCTCTCTAAAATGTCTAACTCCTCTAACCTTTGAGCCAAGAGAAGAGAGCCTTCTCTTATAGGCAACAAAGCTTACAAGCTAAGCAAACCAAAGGTTCATCCCTCCATACACTGTATGGAGGGGAAACAAATGCTATACAGCTGCTTCAAAATATCTCAAAAAGCAACTGCACAGTAGTCGGCAGGGCAAAATTGTCATTTTGACAAAATTGACTGCCGACCGGCACAAAAGGGTGCCGACCGGCACAATATAGTGCCGATGGCATCATCAACCAGCCGGTGGCCTCTAGCCACTGCCGGTGGTGTGTGGGGATGCCTCACAAGGCATTCCCTGCCCCTCCAAGGCAAAGCACAAGTGTTTGGTGCAAAACCAGACACAAAACGGTCAAGTTCGGAGGTCTTGAGGCAAGGCGCGTAGCCGAGAACTCCGGGAACTCCAAACGAACACGAATATGGATAATCACCGAGTGTTCAAGCGGTGATGTCCAAGTCTTGAGGACGGTCAAAAATGGGGTGTCTACACCTACTTGCGAGTAGCACTATCAAACCATCTTTCAAATAAACAAACATGAAATGTTTTGTTCCAACTCAAACGATCCAGTCTATATTTGTATGATGTGTGCATCACATAGTAATTCTAGGCTAATAACCGGAATAGGAGCACATAATGTTTTCAAAACTCGATATCATGTTTAATATAGGCCGATCTTTGATCGGGCGAGTGGGGGTGCTCACGAAGTGACCTTTCCCAATTGTACCCAAGTTCCCGAGCCGAGGCAACTTTGGTGATCACGGATACGTGGCCTTAGGCAACGAGTCAGGGTTTCCTAAATTCCCCCAAAAATAAATATTTAGGTGGCGACTCTGTATCTGGCAAAGCAGTCCATGTTTGGCACTTCTTTCAAAAAAATATGTTTTCAAAACAATTTGCCAGATTTGGACTCTTTGATGATTCATTGGTCTTGCATTGCACTCTGCGAGATTAGATACAGGACCGTGACATTGAGTCCTGAACTGTAGTGACCCCAATGAACAAAACGGGGGATTCTCTCCCGGGACGTTTGGAGACGTCTACACTAGGCCTTAACATTCTGAAGGCTGCAAGGATATGGATTCATGTCTTCATAACTCTTCCTCTTTCGAGAGGACGAGGCCTCTACTTGCGACTGGCTCCCTCCTATAGAGGTTACCGTAGCAACTCTACTACTGCGAGAGTAGTAGTGGCTGTCACGAGATCTGTGTAAAGGATAAGTGGTGCTGAGGTTTCTAGTTGTCTCAATCAAGGCTGAAAATGTAGGCAGATTATGGTTCACTAAAAAACTTTTGTAGTCATGTATGGCACCCTCTACACATATGCTGACTAAGTGAGCCTTATCCACCGGCTCATGACAGTCAATAGCCTTGTCTTGGAACTGCTTAACATAGTCCAGTATATCTTCGCCT
>JAPPVO010000031.1:58163522-58293414 GCA_030407325.1 Camellia japonica
TACTGATGCCCACAGGTCTGATGCACAAACTTGCAAACTGATACATGCATTCCTGTAGAGATGCACTCTAAAAGCACATAGCAAACAAGTGAGAGCCAAAACACCCCTATGTTGGGGTAGGGTTTCCCTGTCCTATTTTGTCAGGAGCTAGGGTTTCACTACGCATACAGCGGTTTCAAACAACCTATAATCGGGTAAGCAACCTGTCCTAGTTTGGAATAGTCACTATGGATTCGAATATGCACTAGGTCGAATGGTCAAAAAGGGTGCCCCGGTGACAACCGGGGTTTTTGTTCCCATCGTGGCAGAGCCCGTAACTGATTAGCCTTATGGCACGCTTCTCGAAGCGAGCCTCCGGCAAACCGTTCAGAATAGCAGACGGCAAACACTGTGTCCTAGGCGCACCAATGCACATGCAATGCAAAGAAACACATAAGTGTAGTCAAAACAAGATATCATGAATTCGAGTCAAGCTCTCTCACTCCCCAGCAGAGTCGCCAGAAACTGTCGATGTCCCCGAACGTCCAGGGAGGAAACCCCATTCTGTTCATTTGGGCTCACTACAGTTCGGACTCAAATGTCACGGTTCTGAATCTAATCCTGCAAAGTGCAATGCGAGACCAATAAATCACCAAAGAGTCCAAATCCGGCAAATCGTTTTGGAAAATTGATTTTTAGAAAGAAGTGCCAAACATGGACTGCTTTGCCAGATACAGAGTCGCCACCTAAATATTTTATTTTGGGAAATTTAGGAAACCCTGACTCGTTTGCCTAAGGCCACATGTCCGTCATCACCAAAGTTGCCTTGGCTCGGGAACTTGGGTACGATTGGGGAAGGTCACTTCGTGAGCACCCCCGCTCGCCCGATCAAAGATCGGCCTCTACTAACCATGATATCGAGTTTTGAAAACATTATGTGCTCTTATTCCGGTTATTAGCCTAGATTTACTACGTGATGCACACAGTATACAAGTATAGACTAGATTGCCTGATTTGGAACAATGCATCGCATATCGTTTGTTTGGAAAATGGTTTAAGGTTTGCTACTCGCAAGTAGGATAAAATACGAATTTCAATGAATTATCCCAATTCAAGCAATCCAACCTTCACCCACAGGCATTCAGGCAGTTAATCACATAAGCAGTTAGCCTCATGGTAAGCATGCTATCATGGCAACACTCACAAACATGTAAGGATGTTAAAGCGTAAATGCTTACCGAGTACTCCGAGCCAAAATAGAAACTAGTTAGTAATCAATGCACAATCCTAGTTCATGTTAAGATGGCTAGTGCAACGCATGCAAAATGCAACTAAGATACGCTCGGCTATTCTAAGATGGCATATGAGATGCTACAGATAACATGTATTCAGCTCGGAATTGAAATACAATGCAGTTAGTATGATGCGCCAAGCCCGATGCATACAAGACAGATTAATAAATGCAAACATCCGAAGCATAAGGATGCTAATTGAAACATGTCCTAAAACTAACCATCGAAAGCAGGTAAATAAAAGGGAGAAAGACGTAGGGTTGGAAGACATGCATCACACACACGCACACTTATTACAACAGTTAGCCCTCTCGACGAAGGGTCCGAAAGAATAATACAAACCAAATAAATAATTAACTACTCTAGCTAATTAAATATTACAAAACCCTAATCAATTAATAAATTAATTACAAAAGGAGGTGGCCATAGCCCCACCTCGGAATGCTTGAATGATGCATGCTCAATCGCCTTGCTCGGAAACCCGTTGCCATGCCACTGTTGCCTCTGTTTGCACTGTTCTGCACCTCTGAGAACTGTGAAGATACTTGACATGCCTCTTAACCAACCCCTGGTCACTGTGAGATGCCACCGGTAAGAATATAAAGCAACCGGCCATTAGAGAATGGTCACCGACCAAAATTAGGGCCACCGGCTATATTTTGGTAGCCGACCGGCACTAAATGTGGCCGACCGGCCATCTGTTCCTGCAGAATCTTGTTTTGCTGCAGCAGAGGACAGACAATGCATGGCAAGGTGTTTTCAAAGCAATGTATGCACAACCACTCTCCCTATCATGTTATGAACTCAAGGGAGTGTGGCATTCGACCCTTGGGCCACCAATCACGCATTTCGATGCATGATGGCCAAAGGTGCCGAGTGTGTATATCAATGTAAAATGGATGCACAAAACAAATAGATGCCTAGAACTCTATCATGCTTGGATCAAGAGCGTCGGCGACCGAGGATTGAGGTACGTTTCGTCACTTCAAGTACGAAACGTCCCTCGGTCCTCATGTTTGGTTTGACACCCCAAACCAAACACAATGCAATGCATGCGAGGATGTATACAAAATGCAATGCGAAACATGCAATTTAATGCAATGTAATATGAACAATGCAACTTAAAATGCAAGCAATATGGTAATGCAATAGGCATGTGATACTACCATGCAATCTGGGTATGTAAATATATCGATGGATAAGCATGTGACAATGACACTAACCGACAAGGATGCGACAACATGCAATGCGGTAGACTCACGACAATGCACTAATACATGATCTATGGACTTACACTAAGGATGGATAGACCTCAGCCACGTCCAAAACAGTGGCCAAAATACCAAAATTAAGGCACCAATATGCAAGAAAAACATGCACACACGTTGGTTCATCAACTAGGCCACAATGCACGACCTTCAAACATGAGCGAGATGTGATAAATATGAGGATATGGCATTACAATAAACTCTGAAATCGCATGAATAATGATGCCAAATCGACTACACAATGCAAATATGACATGTTAATGGAGTTAAAGCTCAAAGCTAGCTACGGGACTTAAACCATGACTATGTCAACCAAGCCCTAAATGGTCGAGGTGACCCAAAACAGTCTCGAGGCAGACCAAGATGAAGCTAAAACTCATATGGGACAAAGCCAAAACATGCTATGAAGAAAGGCACCAAAGCAAAACGCATACAAGGCCTAAAAGGGCAAATGCACTACACCTCTTATAACCGAACATGGCATGACTTAGACTAATGAAGTCAGAGTTAAAACAAGTCAAAATAAGCCCCGAAACCCACTGATATGACAGCCCGAAGACTTAAACAAAGAGGCATGCATAATGGCCTAAACATGGAGTATAAGACAACAACTCTTCAAAACATTGAAAGGGTGTTAAATGCAAGCATCCGAGCATGGAACATGGACTGAAATGGCATGAGAAGTGATTCCAAATCACTGAAATAACCCAAATGAAGCATGCTCAAGACTCACACACCCAAGGCTAACAAGCCAAAATGCAAGATGGCTATATAAAGCATGGCAAGTATGACCAAATCGACACTGATCAGACCTTAAACATGGTAAGACATGACTAGAAACTTCACAAAGCTAAGCCAAGACATGCAAGCATGGTGGTCTAAATGCATGATGCATTTCTAGACAAAATAGAGGAATGCAAGGCAAGTGTATTATGCATGCTATGGACTAACAAACTGACCAAAAACAGAGGTATAATATGATGAGATAACACCAAATACCCTCTGAAATGGAGCCAAATAAAGCTATACACACATGCTACCTTTATGAGCCCTAAATGCAAGTAAATGAGACACAAAGGGAAAGGGGTGTCCCTCCCCTATACATGACCTCAAAACCACTTCTCCACCACTGAAAATCCTCTGGATTTCAGTGGTGAGAAGGTCAAGACAAGAGTTGCAAAGCTCAAAGAGAAAGGCACAAAAAAGAGGCCAAACAAGGCCTAAGAGGGGATGGAAGACCCCCAACACAAAAGAGACCTTAATGAATCATCTTAACCATGAAAATACAGAACTTTTATCAGTTATACATAAAGCTCAAAACAACATGCAAGATGGGTTAAAAGCTTGTACAAAAATGGGGAATATAAAGCAATAGTGCTCACCCTTGAAGAACACTTCAAGAACACCAACCTCAGCCCTTTCCTCTGATCAAAACCAACTCAAAAACTCTGAAACCAGCCCCTCAATACCTCAATAACCGTAGTATAATGTAACACTAGGTGTCTTAGTGCAAAACTAAGAACAAAACACACTTTTGAAACACTAAACACACACAACTATGTACAAAGAGGGAGATAGGGAGATATAGATATATGTATGCCCTCTATCAGAGTTGTTCAACCTCTAGAAAGGGAGGAGAGGCCCTCCATTTATAGGCAAGGAAATCCCAAGCTTCCAAAGGAAGCTACGTGTAAGGATTAAATCACTCCATACACGTGTATGGAGGGGAGGTAAAGTGGATGCCAGCTGTGACAGCTGGCATAAAAGATCTGTAAAAAGTAGATGGAAAGGGGTCGACCAATGGAAATGGCTGATTGACTAACATACATGGCCGACCGACCAAAAACAAAGCCGACCGGCCAACACTGTTGGCCAATGGAAAGGAAACAGGGCCGGTGGCCTCAAGCCAAGGTCGGTGAGGTGTGGGGATGGCCAACAAGCCATTCCCTGCCTCAGAAGCAAAATAACAGGTGTTTGGTCCAAAACCAAACACAAAACAAGCAAGTCGAGAGATCCTAAGGCAAGGCGCATAGCCGAGACCTCCGAGAACTCAAAACGAACACGAACACGAATGATCACCGAGGGTTCAAACGGTGACGTCCAAGTCTTGAGGACGATCAAAAATGGGGTGTCTACACTCGGGGATTTTGATTTTTCACAATGTCAAATGGTAATCTATACCACACCAACTGTAATATGTTCTATGCCAAAAGTAATTTGTAATCTGTTCACAATAGTTATCTATACAAACAATAGTAATCCACAAAAAACAAAGGACAGCATAATAATGGATTATAAAAAAACAATATCATTCGCATACAAATAAGGAATATTCACGTTTTCACGCCAAAAATCATATGGAAAAATAAAATTAACCATTAGTATTGGTTGAATAACATTATCCTTTCAAATTATAAAAGAAAATTATATAAAACTTGAATGTATATAATCTTTTTCAAAATTGTATAATTATAGTCGTAATCATATGTTAAATGTCTGGACAAGTTTCTCCCAAGTATTCCCCACCCGAAATGCAATTTTTCAGTTAAGTTTAAGGCATTTTCAGCTTTAGCTCCCAACCTATGTGCTCTACTCACAGGCCTTATGTCCCCATATGTTCTATTAGGCATGAGGAAGCTACCTGTACAATTCCTAGAGTGGTTCGAGATTGTTTTGCATTTTTGCCCCCCCCCCCAATGTACTTTTTTGTAACACTCCAAAATAAATACAATAAGCCATCCATGATGATAAAGAAATAAGGATATAAATCAGAGTATAATATCCTTTCATTATATAAGCCTCAGTTGTATAAAAGGGTGACACATGCGAATATACATTCATAAGTCCTAACCTTCAATCCATAGCATGTGTCAACAACAAAAGTATGAAATAGAAGTTAAACAGATAATTGAAATGCCCTGAAGGCTACAACTTCCAAGAATTTACTTGGTTACATCAAAATGGATTTAAATCCAATACAGATAAAGCCCTAGGCTTGTACAAAATAATATCAACAAGTAAACAAAATGAAGCTCTTGCTCCAATTCTCATAAGCTACTGCCTTGGCGGAGGCATTTCACCAACACCTGAAAATGATTTTCTCATGTAGGGTAAGCTAAAACCTAGTAGAAATAATCCAACACAATATATGAATCTTAATAAAGATATAAGGGTGAAATGCATATGCAATACTTATGACTAAAACGTCTTACATTTCTTTCCCAAAAACCATGCCATGCTTAGTTTATATCACAATTATCAAATCATGACCTTTACAATAGAAAAGAAGGGGTAATTCTCAAGCGAGTACAACCTTTCACGAATATTTTGTCCACAGGAAATCGTCAAACAACACCCATGTAAACGTAGCCTATACAAGCACTACTATTGCCATTTTATAGATATTTCATCCGCGGGAACTGGCAACCATGTATAGGCGTGTTTTTCGGGACTTTTACCCTGGACACACAACCTAATTTGATTTGGTGATACACACATCTTTCCCACATTCACCCTTTTTTTTAAAATCATATACATTTGCAATGTAGTAAATGGTGAGAAATTAGTTTCAATTCACCTAATTCTCATGCAATTTCTACAACAATCATAGATATCCTCCAGCGATAGCCCAAAATAGATATTTCTGAACAGATATAAAATCCCTAATATAGATAAACTTTTCAAAATTCAAGATGTGAGCGATAATACATATCCAACTCCACCATCCATGTCAATATCCATCCAATTTCAAATTTCCAATATCAATTCTATTTATTTATACAAAATAAATACTTGAGACATTTAGGGCAAAATGATGGCATATTAAGAAGAATTAGTGAAATACATCCATCATATGTACCATTACAGTACCCATTACTATTTCCATATGGTACAGATAGATTGAGGATCAGCATCCCTTTTAATACATCCTCAAGCAGATCTCAAAACAATGTGTCAATTAGACAATTTCATGCATTTAGACTCCAACATAGAGAATTTGAAGGTAAAACACTTTTAAGAGAAGGGCGTTTGTTTCAACAATTTGTCGTTGACTGTTATGCTGCTATTGAGTAAACTAGATTGAATTACATCAAGACCCATCAAGTTGAGTTGCGCGCAGATCTATATCAAGGAATAGAAGATGTTGTAGTTGCTGGAGATGTAGATGCGTCAGCAGTAGGGAGAAGATTTGTGTTGCCTTCGTCATTCTTTGAGGGGCCACGTAGTATGATCCAAAGTTATCAAGATGCTATGGCAATTTGTAGAACTATTGGAGCTCTTGATTTGTTTGTCACGTTCATATCCATTCCTATATAGCTAGAAATAAAAGTTGATCTTCCAAGACTACCGAATCAATGTACAGAAGATAGACCTGGTATCGTTGCCAGAGTTTTTCGGATTAAGTTTAAACAACTACTAACCAACTTGAAGGAAAATAAAATATTTGGAGAAGTACTTTCAGATATTATTATTCTAACACCTATGCATTTATGATATAACAAATACTCTTAAATGTCTAATGTATTAATAATTATTTTTATGAACAATTACTTACATCATTGAGTTTCAAAAACAGGGATTGCCGCATTCTTATATTGCAATCACATTGGCATCGGAGAATAAACCAATTACGCTTGGGCAAATTGATGATTTTATATGTGCTGAATTGCCTGACAAAAATATAAACCCATTGGCATATGAGACCTTTGTCAAATGCATGGACCTTATGGTGCTACTAATCCCAATGCTCCACGCACGGTAGATAGAAAGTGTACAAAACATTATCCAAAGAAATTTTGTAATGAAACAACAATTGATGATAATGGATTTGCATCATACAGGTGCAGATGGGATGAGGGCAACATAATAAACATAAATGGAATTATAGTTGATAACAGATGGGTCATTCCATATAATTGTGATCTTTTAGTGCGATATGATTGCCACATTAATATTGAACGATGTGCGCACCCGAAGTTGATGAAATATTTGTACAAATATGTCAACAAAGGGTCTGATCGTGTGACAACTGTGATTGAGGATAATGTTATTCATCCAACCAATAATGGGCAACGACATTACAAATAAGTTAATGACATCAAATAGTATTTGGATGCTCGATACATTACAAACAAGTTAAGGTGAGTTGTATTACACCTTGAGTTACTATAACATATTTTACGTATGTTTTGAATTACCATAATTTATTTTATACAAGTTATGTTTTATAACTTATATTTAGGTTTCAAGTACGTTAATTATTTTCTGAACTCCATTTGCTTAAACTGAAACCTATGGATATGTTTGTTTAAATTTTAAAAATTATTTGATAATGATTATATAAATATTTATTTTTGGTAAGTACCACCATTGGAGTCCCATGCTTTGGGAGACTTAAATAACCATTAGCCTCTGATTGGTCACTTTGTGGCCTTCTGTTTGTCATGGATCCATTGACCTCTGTTCTGATTGTCACTCTAGTGACCTCTGTTTTGTTCTGTACCATGGTTATGGTTATTTGCCTACATAATTTCTGGATTTCAGTTTCTATCATTTAAATATTTGTTATTCAAATTAAGTCATGTTTAATGTTTTAGTTTAAATAACTATCCATGATTATTTTGTACCCCTATGCTCTTGGCATAATATCTCTTACTCTGCTGTGTGCTTATAGCTGTTACCCCTTTCAGGTGATAAAATATAAGGAAGGATTATGACCTCGTATAGTGGACCAGTATGGAACTTGTTGCCGATATTTTTAATTTTTTTTTCTTTTCTTACTTTTTCTTTGTTATTGTCGGTCACCGAATAATAAAATAATAAAAGTCGATGAATGAATTTCTTTTTCATTTAAATAGTAGGATAATTAATGAAGTTAATTATCTATTTAATTATTTCCTTGCTTTTATTTCTCTTTTGCTTGCGCCACTTAATTTGTTCAATCAGAATTAATAAGTTGAGATTCCAGCCCTAAGCATTCGGGAGTTAGGTCGTGACACCAGTTAAAGAGAATTCTAAGAAAGTTAAGAGAATTTGAGCGTTTACAGAGAGATAACTCTATTTGTATAATTTGTTTGTGATTGAATAAAAGAAGTGTTTATTCAATTGTTTTCCTCTCTTTGTATACTATCACAACCGGTATAAACTCCTTTCCCACTACTCAAAAGTGGTATCAGAGCATACCATCAACACTTCGAACCTCTCAACTTGGCTACTTAAAAATGGCGTCACACGCTTAACTACCTTGATCATTCCTCCACAAAAGGCAAATTATAATACAATAAAAATTCTTGTTTAAGAAAACATCTAAAAGGCCAAAATTGTATAAAACATTGGATTTTCCAATATACTTCAAACACATGGTTTTAAATATATGTATATATATATATATATATATATGCATTTTGCAACACAAATATTTGAACAATTCTCTAGATGTACTAAGCATTCATCTATTGTGAAGATATTCCAAAAAGAGAAAAAATAAATAAATAAAATGCACACTGTTATATTGCAAGGATAATATTGTCACGTAAACCAAGCAAGACAATTTGTACCATTTCTCTATTCTCTGTTTGCCCAATAATCAGAATTCAAATTTAGTGGGTAGAGATCAGCAACGGAACTAGAAGAAGCAGTCAACGGCATTTCAATTAAGTTGTCATTCATATCTGTTTCATGGCTATGTTGCAGATCGGCCATCATTCCTTTGAGCATCATCTTGTGACTAAAAACAGTTAAATCTGAAACCAACTCCTTGAAGACAGCTCTGCCTTCGAGCATGCTCACAACTGAAGACATAGTAGGTCTAACTGTTGGTGTAACATTTGTGCACAGAAAAGCTACATTAATCATGACAATGACCTCTTTTTCGACGAAGTCTGGTCCCAACTTCGGATCCACTAGCTCCAACAATTTCCTTTTCTCCTTTAACTCAAGTGCCTACAGCAAAAAAAAAACACATTGCTACCACTGAATTCAAGTATCAATATCCATGAATATTGATTTGAACAAGATTTGTTTGCTTCAAAGGAAATTGAGTACTTTATAGATCTGTATTAGTATATTATAAATTTTTTTGGGTTCACATGCCAACTTGTTTAAGATTTTTAGTCTTATGTTGTGTCAATTAGAGGTGTATGCCATAAATTACACTCCTCTAGTTTTGACAATTATTATTTGTTATTTCACAAAAGAATCAATAACATTTATAGAGTTGCAATTAGTAGCATTTTGATTTTTTTTTCTTTTACTTTTTTGTCCAAAATCAAGCTTGATTTGATAGATGAAAAGGAGATGTAGGACTAACAAGAAGAGCAAGAAAGAAAGGTGTTCAACATACCCAATCAAGGAGATAAAGTGAGTCTATCTTTCGTCTGTAGGTAGTGTTATTTCTCCCACTAACAATTTCCAATGCAACAATTCCGAAACTATAAACGTCTGCTTTGTCAGTCAAGTAACCACGCATTGCATATTCAGGTGCCATATATCCACTGCATATTCACAATGATCACATCACATTTGTTATATGAATGAAATGTTGTCATATTCATTCTAATTTAGTTGAAAACATGATAGCTCAACTTTATTTCCATAAGGTTGCTCGTGGTAAAGACTGGTGTAATTATGAACAATAATAATGGAGAAAAAGAGAAAAAAAAACAATTAAACAATGAAAACTATGAAAATAATGATAATGACTGTGAATGTGAAGCATGGGGACTCACTAGGTTCCAGCTATTCTAGTGCTTATGTGGGTATCATCCTCTTCACCAAGTTTGGCCAGACCAAAGTCTGAAATTTTAGGGTTGAGATTCTTATCAAGCAGCACATTAGTGGCCTTGATGTCTCTGTGAACAATCTTAAGTCTTGATTCTTCATGGAGGTAAGCCAAACCTCTAGCAATACCAATGCAGATCTTGTACCTTGTCGCCCAATCCAATTTCAACTGGCACTCTTCTAGGCCTTCAAATCACGAAATGAACAACCCATGTAGAAGTACTATTCAGTTAAATCATACATGCTTAAATATGTGTGTGCATAGATGCTCTAATATGCAAAGTAGTTGCATAAAGCTTTGAAGTTTACCAAACAAGGCACGGGCAAGGCTATTATTTTCCATGTACTCATATACTAGCAACAATTGATTTCCTTCAACACAACATCCATACAACTTTACAAGATGAGGGTGTTGCAAAGCAGAAATCATTCCTATTTCATTCACAAACTCACGATTTCCTTGCTTTGATTTGGAAGAAAGCTGCTTTACAGCAATTATAGTCCCATCTGACAGAAGTCCCTAGAATTTAAGATAAAATGTACATTAGAAGGATGTTTTTTATGGAACGACATGCATTATTATGATAATTTAAGTAATCCATGTGTAAGTACCTTGTAAACAGAACCAAAACCACCTTCTCCAATCTTATTAGCGACATCAAAATTGTTTGTGGCAGCTTTAAGTTGCCGCAAGGTAAATGAACCAGTCTGCAGGTCAAGACCCTTCAGATCTGTGGAAGAAACCAAGTTAGATAAGAAGGATTTAAACACTTGATCCATGAAGTGAATATCTGCACTTCGTGTCCCAGCAGAGAATGCCTTGTATTGTATGTTAAACAGTTTGATATCTAAAAAAAAAATTTAAACAAGAAAATATTTTTTAAGAAATTGAGATGCATTATGACATGAATATAATATTGTATAGCGCTCATAATAAATATGAAATGGGGATTGAAAGAGAGTTGAATGTTTCTACAATTTTAAGGTTTGCAAATACCATGTTCCATTGTATCTTTACGTAGTAGGTAGCCTCTCCACCAAAGAATACCTAGAAGCAAGATGATAACAAAAACTACAGCAGCCACGATCCAAACCACAGCACCCACAGATATGTTGTTTTTGTTTTTTGATACATAATCTGCATAAAATTTGAACCCAATTAATTGACAAGAAATGAATAAATTGATAATTTGTAACACTTGAAAATAAATGAATTGATCATTATCATTAATAGTCCCAGTAAAATTTGTATTACAAAAGACATGCAAAACCATTTTAGCCTACATCAATAGGATGGAGAGAATTAGTTGGCTTACCTTTGAATAAGGTAGAGGCCATGTATATATATAACATATTCATGATACAACTTTAGGAAACAATATAGACAAGAAGAGAGATTCCTATAATCAACATAAAAAATATTTTAATTCCTATTCTAAACATAATATTCTAGTTTCTATGTTCAACCCCCCCCCCCCCCCCCCAAAAAAAAAAAAAACTAGCTTGAAGATATCAAACAAGCGTAGCTTGTCAATGAAAGACTAGAGCAAAGTTGGTCCCACAAACTTTGTGAACATCTCTGCCAACTGTTAGAAAGAAGAGAGAAGATGGACGCTTAATGCCAGTCCGAACATTTTCTCAAATGAAATGTATGTCAACCTCGATATGCTTTGTACGCTCATGAAGCATAGAATCAGAAGATAACATAATGGCAGATTTGTTATTACAAAATAAAGAGGAATGAACAATCTGTTTAAAACCCAACTCTCCAGAATAGAGCAAAGCCAAAGAATCTCACATGTCCCATGTGCCATAGCCCGATACTCAGCCTTTGCAGAAGACCTAGAAACAACTGTGTGTTTCTTACTTTTCCATGAGATAAGATGATCACCATAGAAAGTAAAGAAACCAGAAGTGGAACGCTGATTAATCCTGGATCCTACATAGTCTACATTGATGAAACAGGAGAGCCCAGATTGGAGACCAGCTGTAAAGAACAACCCTAAGCTAGGAGAAGTCTTTAGATACCTCAAAATATGATGAACTGCGTCAAGGTGCTCTTTACGAGGTGCATGCATGAACTAACTCACAACACTAACTGCAAATGTCAAGTCAAATCTAGTATTGGTCAAATAAATGAGGCATCGAACAAGACGTTGATACATGTCTGGGTCATCCAACAACTCACTAGATTCTGATGTGAGCTTGACATTAGGATCCATAGGAGTAGAAGCAGGTTTACATGCTAACATACTAGTATCCTTAAGCAAGTCAAGGGTGTACTTTCTTTGAGATAAGGAGATCTCCTCCCTTGAACGAGCCACCTTAATTCCCAGAAAATATTTAAGGCATCCCAGATCCTTAATATCAAAAGTTTGGCCCAAGTCCTTTTTTGCTTGACCAATGCTGACAGAGTCATCACCTATGAGAATAATATCATCCACATACACTAACAAGACTATACATTGTCCCGCAGAATTCTGGCAAATGAAACAAATGTGATCTGAGTGGCACTGAACAAAGCCCATAGATATAATAACAGAACTGAAGCGACCAAACCATGCTCATGGAGACTATTTCAGACCATACAAGGATTTGTGTAACTGGCACACTTTCCCTGAATACTCTCCCTTAACCCAAAAATCGAGTAGATGAGCCATGTAAATCGTCTCAAGAAGATTTCCATAAAGAAACACATTCTTGACATTAAGCTAATGAAAAGGCCAAGAATGGGATATTGCAAGGGAGATAAGGAGACGCACAGAAGTAAACTTGGCGACAGGGGCAAAAGTCAAACCAAAATTCTTGCCGGGAATCTGTGTGAAACCTTTGGCCACCAGGTTGGCTTTATAACGGTCAACTGAGCCATTAGCAAGGTACTTTATGGTGAACACCCATTTGCAACAAACCGTGCTTTCCCTAGGAGGTAAAGGGACAAGATCCCAAGCATGATTCTATTCTAAGGCTACCATCTCAGTCTACAAAGCTGGCTGCCCATTTAGGATTCTGAATGGCCTCAGGACACAGAATGAGGAATGGACTCGAACTCAAGCTTGCCAAGGAAAGAACGGCAAGAGGTGAAAACCCTATCATAAGAAAGATACTGGGAAATATGACGATTAGTACTACTCAAATAACTCAAACGATTTGGAGGATGTTGATCCTGAGGTGAGTTATGACGAGGAGATGAAGGAGGAGCTAAAAGAGAAGAGTTACCTAACCCAAAGATCAGAGAGGCAGTAGGGGGGTTGAGTTCGTGGGCAATGGGAGTATACTTGCAATAGGGGAAAGGACGAAGGTTGAGAAGGAGGGAAAGGGACAACCTCAGTCTCAACCTCGTCCAAAATGGTCACCGGGGAACAGTGGAAATAACGGGAGGAGAAGCCTACAAAGTAGGGTTAGTACCAAAGAAAGGACGATCCTCACAAAAAGTAACATCCAAAGTGTCGTGAAAGTGATGAGACACAGGATCATAACACCTATACCCTTTGGACATGGAAGAGTACCCTAAGAAGACACAATGAATAGATTTGTCATCTAACTTTGTGTAAGTGGGACTCCAATTTTGAACAAAACAAGTACACCCCAAATATAGCGATTCCGATTTTGACCCGACCTTTGTTATATTTCGGACTCGAGTTCTGTGGTTAAATATTGTTACCCATGTCTTATTTCCCTCATTTGTCTTTGGGTTTAAGTATTGGGTTGTCTTGGGCATGTTAGAAACAGGTTGGTTGTTAATTAGTCTTGGTTGTTATTGCCCAGATTTTGGCTCCTTCGCTAGAGCGAGGCTTCGTGCACTCGAGCGAGCCTTATGTAATTTGCTTCTTCGCTCGGGTGAGGTTTCTTAAGCTCGAGCGAGAATTGAGAGTCCTCAGGTTTCTTTCCCAGATGCAAAATTTCTGGGAAGGTGAAGTGCTTCGCTCGAGCGAGGCTTCTTGCGCTCGATCGAGCGTGTGCGTCTGTAAAAACTTTTGAAGCTTTGCATTTTTCGCTCGAGCGAGGTCAGTTGTTGTGTATGGTCGCTTGAACGATAACTCCTTCACTCGAGCGAGGGTAGCATATATCAGTTCGCAGCAGAGAATTTTTACATCACTTTTTGATTTCCTTTCTCCTATAAACCTTAATCCAGCACCCTCACTCTCTAAAACACTCTCTCTCTCTCTACAAATACTCCATGATCTAAGGGTCTCTCCACTCCCTTTGATAAAGAGTTAGAGCATCTTGTGGGTTTTCTCTTCATTCGAACAAAATCGAGTTTGGACACCTTTGAGGTTCTTCTTCATCTCCTTTGAGCTTCTACACTTGAGGTAGGGATATTCTACACCTTGTTATGATTTTTAACCTAGGTATTTGTTATTTTGTATAAATGGTGGGATTTGGGAGGAGTTGGGTGAAGTTAGGGTTTGGGTCCAAAATTTAAAAGAGGGATTTTATATTGGGTTCCATGAATATATATATATATATATATATATATATATATATATATGGGGTATTGAATATGAGATTATGTGGGTTAAAATGATGAAATCTGAACTTGGGATTGATTTTTGGAAAATGAAGGGAAATTTCCCTAATTTGTGTTAAATAATTATTTTGTCTAAATAATGAAATTGATATGAGAAATATGAAATTGGGAGGATGTGTGAATGAATGGTGTAGTTGGATTTGATAAATCATTCAACTATGGAAAATTTGATAAATTATCTGTTGATAGATTGTATATATGTTTAGAAATATCTGTTTTGGGCTATCGGTGGAGGATAGCTATGATTGTTGTAGAAACTGTATGAGGACTAGGTGAATTGAAACTGGTCATTTGAATTATGTCATTGAATATGACAGTTTGATTAAACCATTGAATATGTGATTTGGATAGTCATTGTATATGACAACGCTTTTAAATACATTTTATATGTATCATTGTTTGGGAGGAGATAGGGGATGTACTCTATTGTTTAGTAGCAGATAGGGGATGGACTCCATTTTAAATTAAGTTGGCCGGAGTGTCCAGGGTGAAAGTCCCAAAACCTTATATGTGTATATTTGGGTGTCGATTCCCTTAGACGAGAATCCGTAAAATGGCAAGAAGTTTGAAGTGTTTGAATAATGAATGTTATTGAAATGTGAATAAATGCGTTGCAGTCTCATTTGGGATTGTTTAGATGATAAGGAACTATACTTATGTATTGATTTGAAATGAATGAATGGAAATGGATTAAGTTGTAGTTATCAATATTGAATGGTAATAGGGAGAATGTAAGTTTGCTTTGAGTATTGGACTTTTATCTGACATTTATATCTTAGTTAAATCTCATATATCATGTTAGTTTATCTTTATTGGGCTTTGGCTCACCCTACTTGGGAAACCATTTTCAGGTACTGGTGATATGGCACCTCCAAGGACATAGCTTGGGAGGACTAGGGGCTGAAGGCTCTGTTTTTGTTACATTTATGCTTAAATGTTTATTAAAGCCGAGGGCTTTATATGTATAGAGCTAGGACTCTTTCTTTTGTTGAAACCAAGTGATATCTTGGAAAGATGTAAGCCCGTAGGGCATTTATTTTTTTTACTATTAACTAGTGTTACATGCTGTAGTTTCAGAATGAACATTTTATGAAAGTATAATGCATGTAATATCTCTTGTAATATAATCTTTGATGAATGAAAGTATAACATTTTCTATTATGTTCGTGAATCTCATGGGTTGGTTTATCCTCTTTATTTTAAGGGCGTTAAACAAAGGCCCGAGGTAAGAGTGGAAACAAAGTGATAGTGGGCATAACGGTATGAAACAGAATAAGACCATGTAATACACGACTAAGAGTCCTATTAATGAGGTAAACAACAGTAAGGATAGCCATATGCCAATAAGACTTCAGAACACCCATACCTCGAAGGAGACACCATTTTGTTTAGGGGTCTGAGGACAAATAAGTTGTTGAAGAATACCGGTTTGATTAAGATGAGAATGAAAAACACTAGAAATATATTCCCAACCACTATCAGAATGGATAGTCCTAACAACTGTATGAAACTAAGTTTTAACCATTTGTAAAAGCTGGAGAAAAAGGGAAAAAATTCAGACTTACGACGAAGTAGATTAACCCAAGTACACCTTGTGTGATCATCAATAAAAGTCACATAATATCTATGACTAGAAAAAGCGGTGACAGTGGTAGGGCCCCAAACATCAGAATATATAAGATCAAAAGCACTAGGAGCACGAGTCATATGAGGGATATAACTAGTACGGGTATGCTTAAACGACTCACAAACTACACAATGAAACTTAGAATCTTTGCAAGCTTTATTAAATAAAGGAAAAAGTTGACATAAATACTGAAAATTAACATGACCCATATGAGCGCGCAATAATTCTAAAGTCTGAATATTAAAAACACAAGACATGGAAGCAAGAAAAACAGAGGCCTGAAAACTAGCTAAAGAAGAAGATGAAGGCTTGTCCGATGGATCCCTAAAGTAGTACAACCTATCACGCTCATGGTCCTTGCCAAAAATCCTTTTCGACTCAAGTCTTGTAAAAGGCAAAGAGAGGGTAAGAAGATGAAAGAACAATTAAATTGTTTGGTAAGATGACTAACAGATAAGAGATTATATGCAAATTTTGGAACATGTAAAACATAGGACAAAGTTATGGTAGGGGATAAAGACACTACACCCTTATGACGAACAGAGGATAAAGAACCAACAGCAAGACACACAGATTAGGTAATAGTAGTAGGGACTGGTGAAGAAAGAAAGGAAAACTCATCCGTCATATGATCATTAGCCCCAGAACCCATGAGGGACTAGTAGACCAAACATGGAAGCAGTAGAAGTACCTGTTGCAAGGATGACAGCAGGGAAAGATGATGGGCCATGGGAATTGGCAGTAAGCGATCCAAGTTGAGCCTAAAGCTGACCAATCTGAGTATGTAACTCTTGTAAATTAGGGAGATGAGGAGACCCAAGAGCAGGAGTAGCGGAATCCACTAGAGTCGTAGTCCGAGGGGTGCCAGTACCACAAGGGTGAGAAGAACGTAGCCGTAACTCAGGATGAAGTTTGAAGCAACAAGCCTTAACATGACCAGAAACTCCACAATGATGACAAGTAACTGGACTAGTAGAACCCTGAGAACTTAACTTTGTAGCAAAAGCCATCTGATCAGATAAAATTGGAGACAGGAGAGAAGGATTCGGCTAAACTAGATGCCTACAACGCTCATCACTATCAATGGTAACAAAGGCCTCATAGAGAGATGGCATGGGTGATGTGTTTAAAATCTAAGTTCGAAGGGATTCAAACTTAGAGTTTAAACCCATCAGAAACTAATAAGTGTGCTGGCAAGCAAGGTGTTTGGACACAAGAGAGGCAGTATCTGCAGGTAACTTAGTCAAGGGCTCATATTGAGCCAATTCTTCCCAATGGGCTTGAAGGTATCCAAAGAACTTTGACATAGAAAGACCCAAGGTAGGTTGGGAAGCAAGAGTAATATCCTGATAGAGCTCAAAGATGTAAGCATTTATATGAGCATGAGCATACATCTATGACAAGGCATGTCATGAATTAGGAACAGTGTCACAATCGAGAAACATGTGATAAACACGGTCCTTCCATGCGGTTGAACATCCATCCCAAAATAGTACAGTTATCAATATCCCACTGTGCACGGGTAGGATCTGTTACAGCAAGCTGGGTAACAGAAGATAAAAACCAAAGCTTTTCCCTTGCCCCCTAAATAGAGTTTAAGGGAGCGGCTCCAGGCGGCAAAATCTTTCCGATTCAACACCACTCTAGTAATACGATAAACGTGGGTCTGATGAGAAAGAGAAAAAGTAGAACAAATTGGGATAGGCTTGGTGGGTATATTGGATGAAACAACAGAGGATGGATCAGTTATGGTGGGAGAAGAGGGGCTGAAAGGACACAGAGATAGCAACACAGTCCAAGAAAAAATAGAAAGGCGGAAAAAACTCAACAGCTTATCCAAATAAATTCTACTGAACAAACCTGGTAGCCCAATGAGCAAAGTAAACACAAAAAAGTGCTTACCACATCAAAACAAGAACCCTAGAAGGGTAAGAAAGTGGTAAAACTACCCAAAAGGGACAGCCGTACTAGACCCAAGCCAGAGGGGGTCTAGTCGGCACCTAAAAATCTTGTGGCAACAGTTTTGAAAAGTTGCCAAGGAGTTGGGAAGGGAGAAGGGTGGTTGTTGGCTAGGGTAGAAAAAGAAAGAAGGGCTGTTGGGTGGCTAGGGAGGGAGAAAGGTGGCAATCGGTGAGAAGGGCTGCCAAAATAAAGAGAGGGGTGGGTGGCTAGGGTTTCATGGCTTTGATACCAAAAAGGATAGAGAGAATTAGTTGGCTTAACTTTGAATGAGGTAGAGGCCACGTATATATATATATATATATAACATATTCATGATACAACTTTAGGAAACAATATAGACAAGAAGAGAGATTCCTACAATCAATATAAAAATATTCTAATTCTATTCTAAACATAATATTCTAGTTTTTATATTCAACAACATCCTATTTAACACTAAATTGTATTTTTTAACGTTTTAATGGACATGCAAACAAGGTGGAACCTCTCATCAAATAAAACAATTGTTTGCTAATGAAACCCCTTAAAACCTTTGAAACTTTGCCCAATTGAATACCTAATTTAAATTTTATGGTTCAATGTAAGATGACATAAATGAAAAACAAAAACGAGGTTATCAACTTTGAAAATTAAAAAGTCGGTTCCTACATGAAATCATTTTCATGTAGCTTTTCTAATAAATTTTGCCTTCCCAAAAAATAATAATAATTTGTTCAATTGACAGAGTATCACAGGAGACCATGAAAAAAAAAATAGAATTGTACTATGATTTGCTTAAATATTTCTAGAGACTAATACTCCAGAAATAACATATATATGAACGTTTGTAATTCCTTACGAAAGGAAAAGAGTAATCACCAAAAGCAGACAATTTTTACTGTGAATTAAGGTTTTTTTTTTTTTGGTGATGTCTCAAACATTTGAAAAGAAAATGAAAACAAACGTAGAAACAGGTTATAGCAATCCCGGTTTTTCCCCAACCTTTATTGTATTCTGGACTCGGGTTTCGTGATATAATATTGTATCCATGTCTTGTTTTTCCTCCTTTAACTCTTTGTATTTGAGTTTTGGAAGTTGTTGGGCGAGTTTGGAACATGTTGGTTGTTAGTTGGTTTAGATTGTTGTTGCCCAGATTTAGGCTTCTTCACTCGAGCGAGCTTTTTGTAATTTGCTTCTTCGCTCGAACGAGGTTTCTTGCGCTTGAGTGAGAATTGAGAGTCCTCAGGTTTCTTTCCTAGCTGCAGAATTTCTGGGAAAGTGAAGTGCTTCGCTCGAGCGAGGCTTCTTGCGCTCGAGCGAGCGTGTGCGTCTGTAAAACTTCTGAAGCTTTTCATTTCACGCTCGAATGACACTTCTTGCGCTCGAGCAAGGCCACTTGTTGTGTCTGGTCGCTCGAGCGATAACTCCATCACTCGAGCGAAGGTCGTGTATATCAGTTAGTAGCTGGGTCATTTTACTTCGCTTTTTGATTTCCTTTTTACTAGAAACCCTAATTTGGCTCCCTGTCTCTCTAAAAATCCAACTTCTCTCTACAAATCCCCTACAATCTAAGGGTTTCTACTCTACTTCCTTTGAGAAAAAGGTGGAGCATCTTGTGGGCTTCCATTCCATCTGAGTAAAGCTTGATTTTATGCATTTGCGAGATTCTCCTTCATCCTCTTTGAGCTTCTACACTTGACGTAGGGATATTCTACTCTTCGATGTGGTTTTTAACCTAGGTATTGGTCATTTGGTATAAATGGTGGAGTTGGAAGGTTTTGGGTGAAGCTAGGGTTTCGGTTTGAATTTTGAAAGAGAGGTTTTCTATAGTTGGCTCCATATATGTAGGTGAGGACTTGATTATGATGTTATATGAAAATAAATGGTGAGATTGGGTCTTAGGGTTAATATTTGGAAAAAGGGGAAACTTGCCCTAATTTTGTGTCAAAGAACTATTTTGAATAAATAATGAAATTGATGTAGGAAATATGAAATTGGAAGGGTGTATAATTGAATGATGTAGTTGGATTTATTAAATCACTCGCCTATGGAAATTTGATAAATTATCTATTTGATGGATTGTATATCTATTTTGGACTATCGGTGGAGGATAGCTATGCTTGTTGTAGAAACTGCATGAGGATTAGGTGAATTGAAACTAATCATTTGAATTATGTCATTGAATATGACAGTTTGATTAAACTATTAAATATGTGATTTGGTTAGTCATTGTATATGACAACGCTTTTAAATACATTGTATATGTATCATTGTTTGGGAGGAGCTAGGGGATGGACTCCATTGAAAACTAAGTTGGCCGGAGTGTCCAAGGTGAAAGTCCTGAAATCTTATGTATATATGGGTGCCGATTCCCTTGGATGTGAATTCCGTAAAATGGCAAGAAAATAGAAGTGTTGGATTGATGAATGTATTGAATTGTAAACTCTTGAGTTGTAGTCTCATTTCGGTTGATTAGATGATAATGAATTTGGTAAATAGATTAATCCAAAATGGATGAATGGAAATGGATTGAGGTATGGTTATCTATATTGAATGGTTTTGGAAAGAATATGTGTTGGTTATGAATATTGCATATTTATCTGATGCTTATATCTTAGTTAAATCTCATATACTATTTTAGCATATCTCTACTGGGCTTTGACTCACCCTACTTGGGAAACCATTTTCAGGTACAGGAGATATGCCACCTCCAAGGATATAGCTTGGGAGGTTTAGGGATTGAAGGCTCCATTTTGTTATTTTGTTTGGTGTTAAATGTCTATTCAAGCCGAGGGCTTTATATGTATAGAGATATGACTCTTCCTTTTGTTGTAACCAAGTGATATTTTGGAAAGGTGTAAGCCCGTAGGGTGTTTATTTTGTTGTAATCAACTAGTTTTACATGTTGTAGTTTCTGAATGAACATTTATGAAAGTATAATGCATGTAATGTCTCTTATAATATAAACTCTAATGAATGAATGTATAACATTTTCTATCATATTTATGAATCTCCTGAGTTGGTTTATGCTCTTTATTTTGAGGGCGTTACAACTTGGTATCAGAGCATACTGGGTTTGAATACTTTGGGTACGTGGGAATTGGTTAGTACCACAATGGGTTTGTCTCGCTTGTTAGAGACGTATGTATGATGTTATGTGCTTATATGATAACATGCTTGTGCGATTATATGGGTATGGAATTTAATTTCTAGGATGTTGATTGGGTTCATGGGTTTCTGGTAGTCCAGTTGGAAAGGCACTTTATCATTGTCGTTTTTAGCTGGAACTCTAGCAACGCCACGAGACGGTCATTATCCGAAAATGAAATTCGTATGTGTTTACGTGATTATGTGCTTATGTGGAGTGAATTACAGTTGTCCATCGTATTAGGACGTGAGTGAATTAGCTTTGGTACATTTGTAAATGTGCTAATCTCCTTGTTACCTTCATTGCGATGTTAGGAAGAGGTCAGGGTGGTAGGCGTGGTAGGCCTAAGAGGCATGAGGTGCCTATACCAGATGAGATTTCGGTGCACGAGGAAGGAGTTGGTCAGGCCAATGTAGCCGAGCCAGTAAATCAACAGGCCATGGGCGCCTTAGCCCATGAAATGGCAAGAGCATTGAGGGAATCCATGGACATTCTCAGGGCTGAGAATCAAGTCCAGGCCCATGTAGCTGAAACAGGGCCATCGTTCTTAAAGAGGGAGTTCTTCCGGTCGAATCCGGACGTGTCTTTGGGTGATCCTAAGGAGCCACTGAAGGCTAATGAGTGATTGGAACAGATGGTGAAGACGTTTAAGATGCTTGGCATCGAGGACGAGGGCTTGCGAGTGACCTTGGCATCCTTCCAGCTGAAGAGAGACGCAGGTCAGTGATGGAAGTATGCACGGAGGGCGCATTGGAGGGACTTGGGAAGCTTTTGTTGATGCCTTCCAAGACAAGTTCTTACCGGCTATAGTCAGGGAGAAGTTGAGGGATTAGTTTTCTCAACTCAAATAGTTGAGCACACCGGTGGCTGAGTTTGAAGCCACTTTCACTGGCTTGTCTAGGTTTGCACCGGAGTTGGTGGCGACTGAGGAGCGTTGATGTTTGGAGTTCGAGAAGAAATTGCAACTGGGCTCATGTTTAGAGTGACCGGATCCATGATTAGGGATTATGAGCGCCTTGTGGAGGTTGCAGCCCATCTTGAGACTATCATGCATGCAGAGGAGGAGAGGATGAGGGGCTCTAGGAGGAGTCAGGATGGACAGGGGGACAGTAAGAGGCAGAGGGGTTCTAACCCTCAGTAGTCCCAGAGAGCGCAATCGAGATCTACCTTTCCAGTGCTAAGTTTGGGTTCTAGAAGTGGTGGTCAGGGAGACATCACTTGTTTCAAATGTGGTCATTTGGGCCACAAGTCTCCAGCTTGCCCACAAAGGGGAGGAGAGCAGCGAGCAGCTTCATCTTCGGCTCGTTCTCAGGGCCAGAGTCAAGACAGGGGCCATCCGCTCACTTGTTATCAGTGTGGGCAGGCAAGGCACTTGAAGAGGTTTTGGCCACCGTTGGGTGGCACACCTGGTGTGTCTGGTTCGAGGCAAACACAGAGTCACAAGCCAGCGCAGTCAATACAAGCCTCGAGGGCCAATCAGGGAGCCTCTTTGGCTTAGTCAATGCAACAGTCTTATGCTCCGAGGGGTATGCAAGTAGATCAGAGACCTACGGGGCGTGTGTATGCTGTTACTGTGCCAAATCCTGTACTGGCTCCATAGTAGTGAGAGGTAACTTTCTGTTTTGCAATTCGGTCGCTAATGTGTTGATTGATACGGGTGCATCCCATTCCTTTATTTCTTTTGCATTTGCATCAGTTTTGGGATTGGAGTTGGCACAGTTAGCATCTCCTATTTGTGTAGAGTCACCTATTGGTAGTGAGGTTATTCTGAAACAAGGGTGTCGGGGTTGTGACATCAAGGTTGTAGGTTGTTGATTACCTTTTGCATTTGTTTTGCTTGATATGACTAGTTTCAATGTTATTTTGGGTATGGACTGGTTATCGTCATACCAGGCTGTTATAGATTGCTACCGTCAGAGGGTTACTGTATGTACCTTGAGCGTTGATTGCTTTAATTTCTTTGGAGACATGGTGGATAGAGTCTTATCACCGGCATATGATCCGCGTGGGCGGAGCGAGCTTAGTTGTCTTCTTGCTAGCTTTACGAGTAGTGAGTGTGATGAAGTTCGAGTTGAGTTGCCAAGAGTGGTTTGCGAGTACTCGGATGTCTTTCCTAAGGATCTTATTAGTTTACCACCTCACCGAGAGATCGAGTTCTCTATTGATCTAGTGCTTGGCACAACATTGATTTTCATGGCACCGTATCGGTTTGTGCCAGCTGAGTTGAGTGAGCTGAAGATTCAACTCCAGGAATTACTAGGTAAGGGTTTTATTCTCCCTAGTACTTCGCCTTAGGGAGCACCGGCTCTCTTTGCTAAAAAGAAAGATGGAGCCTTGTGACTTTGTATTGATTACCGAAAGTTGAACCGGGTTATGGTTAAGAACAAGTACCCAATGCCTCGTATAGATGACCTGTTTGATCAATTGAAAGGGTCTCGTTGTTTCTCCAAGATAGACCTAAGATCGGGTTACCACCAGTTAAGGGTCAGGGAGAAGGATATCCCGAAGACGGCATTCGTACGCGGTATGGCCACTATAAGTTTCTTGTGATGCCTTCTGGGCTAACCAATGCCTCAGCTGTGTTTATGGACTTGATGAACCGAATCTTCCGAGAGTTCTTAGATCGCTCTGTGGTCATTTTCGTGGACGACATCTTGATTTACTCACCCTTTGAGGAGAAGCACGAGACACACTTACGAGTAGTGCTTGAGTTGCTTAGAGCCCATAAGTTGTATGCTAAGTTTGGTAAGTGTGAGTTTTGGCTAAAAGAAGTTAAGTTTTTAGGCCATGTGGTATCCGGGAAGGGGTGACTGTAGATTCATTCAAGATAGAGGCAGTGCAGGATTGGGTATAGCCTAAGAATGCTTTCGAGATTCGTAGTTTCTTCGGTTTGGCTGGGTATTACGGTCGGTTTGTGAAGGATTTCTCCAAATTAGCATCGCCTTTAACTAGATTGACAAGGAAAGGGGTCAAATTTATGTGGAATGAGACTTGTGAAAAGTCGTTCCAAGAACTTAAGGTTAGACTTACCATCGCTCCAGTCTTGATTATTCTGGAGAGGGGTTTAGGCTATTCGGTGTATTGTGATGCTTCGCAGGAAGGTTTGGGTTGTGTATTGATGCAAGAAGGGAAGGTAGTAGCCTATGGCTCACGGCAGTTGAAAACCCACAAGAGGAATTATCCTACTCACGACTTAGAGTTAGCAGCCATGATTTTTTCCTTGAAGATTTGGAGGCACCATCCGTATGGTGAGAGATTTGAGGTATTTTCTGATCATAAGAGTCTGAAGAATCTGTTTACACAGAAGGACTTGAATTTTAGGTTGAAAAGGTGGATGGAGTTCATAGAGGATTATGACTTCGAGTTACATTACCATTCGGGGAAGGCCAATGTTGTGGTCGATGTCCAGTAGGAAATCCATCAGCAGTGTAGCTTGTATTGCCATCCGAGAATGGGAGATGTTGGGTACTCTTGGGAAGTTTTACTTGCATCTGGGCAAGTCTGTTGAGTCTGCAGCCTTGTTTTCAGTGGTTGCACAACCTACACTTGTGAACCGAGTGTTAGTAGCACAAAAGGGTGACTTTGAGGTAGAATGCCTCTGGGAGAAGATCTCTAGTGGGAAGGTAGAGAAGGGTTTGATTGTGTATCCCAACCTGAGTGTGAGATACCACGATCGCTTGTTTGTGCTGGAGTCTTGCCGAGAGGAAGTACTCCGAGAGTTTCACTATTCACGCCTTGTGGTGCATCCGGGAGGCACAAAGATGTACCATGATTTCAGTCGCTAGTTTTAGTGGAGGGGTATAAAGAAGGATGTGGCAGTGTTTGTATCGAAGTGTCTTACTTGCTAGCAAGTGAAGGCCGAACATTAGAGGCTGGCGAGTTTGTTGCAACCCTTGCCTATAGTTGAGTGAAAGTGGGAGCATGTCACAATGGATTTTTTTGTGGGCCTTCCAAGGACTCAACGGGCTAGCGATGCCATTTGGGTGGTAGTTGACTGGTTGACCAAGTCAGCGTATTTTATTCCTATGTGCGTAAGAGATTCTGTAGATTACCTTGCTGACTTGTATATTAAGGACATAGTGAGGTTGAACGAGGTGCCTGTGATGATTGTTTCGGATAGAGATCCGCGTTTCACAGCTCGGTTGTGGCAAAGTTTGCAGAGTGCCTTAGGCACTAGATTGACCTTTAGTACTGCTTGCTATCCTCAGACTGACGGGCAATCTGAGCGTACCATTCAGATCCTTGAGGATATGGTTCGAGGCTGTGTCCTTGACTTTAAAGGGTCATGGGAGAGACACTTACCCTTAGTGGAGTTTGCCTACAATAACAATTTCCAATCAGGTATTGGCATGGCATCGTTTGAGGCCTTGTGTGGCCAATCGTGTAGATCTCCAGTGTGTTGGGCCGAGGTGGGTGATACACCTTTATTAGGTCCAAAGTTCGTTCAGGAAACGACGGAGAAAATGACATTTATCCGTAAGAGGTTGGTTACTGCCCAGAGTTGCCAAAAGAGTTGTGCCGACCGTAGAAGGAGACCTTTGTCATTCAAGGTGGGTGATCATGTCTTTTTGAAAATATCACCTAGACGGGGTTTGATGAGAATTGGGAAGAATGAGAAGTTATCCCCTCGGTTTATTGGCCCTTTTGAGATCCTTGAGCAGATTTGGGAGGTTGCCTATCGTTTGGCGTTGCCGCCGCAACTTTCCGAAGTGCATGACGTGTTTCATATTAGTATGCTTCAAAAATATGAGCCAGATCCATCGCATGTGTTGGATTGGACCGACTTAGAGGTAGACAATGATGCCACATATGAGGAGAGACTAGTGAGAGTCTTCAAATAGGCGAGACCAAGTCTTGTAAGGCAAGACAATTTCCTTGGTCAAAGTATTATGGAAACATCATAGGGTTGAGGAAGCAACATGGGAGCGTGAATTAGAAGTCCGAGAGAAATATCCGGACTTATTTGTTGATGTTTGAGTATATGTTGAAATTTTAGTTTTGTTTATGAACTATAAAAACATTGTATATGTTTTGGATTATGAAAGCATTGTAAATGTTGAATATGTTTCGGAAACGCAAGTTTAATTTGAACATTGTATATGTTGTTCAAGTTTTGGAAATGCAAATTTATCATAAACATTGAATATGTTTTGGAAATATGAGATATATGTCTTGGAAGTAGTTGAATTATGGAAAATGCATATTGATAAAACATGTTGAATTACATATTGTGGAATTGTCCTCTTGTGAAGAGATTCCATGACCGGTGGGTGGGTCATGATGATGAGAGTTGAATTGCAATCATTTTGAAAATTAGATAATCTTGGTTTTGAAACCTATACTAAAATTTCGGGGACGAAAATCTTTAAGGGGGGAAGGTTATAGCGATCCCGATTTTGCCCCGACCTTTATTGTATTCTGGACTCGGGTTTCGTGGTTTAATATTGTATCCACGTCTTGTTTTTCCTCCTTTAACTCTTTGTATTTGAGTTTTGGAACTTGTTGGGCGAGTTTGGAACAGGTTGGTTGTTAGTTGGTTTAGATTGTTGTTGCCCAGATTTTGGCCTCTTCGCTCGAGCGAGGCTTCCTACGCTCGAGCGAGCTTTTTGTAATTTGCTTCTTCGCTGGAGCGAGGTTTCTTGTGCTTGAGCGAGAATTGAGAGTCCTCAGGTTTCTATCCCAGACGCAGAATTTCTGGGAAGGTGAAGTGCTTCGCTCGAGCGAGGCTTCTTGCTCTCGAGCAAGCGTGTGCATCTGTAAAACTTCTGAAGCCTTTCATTTTACGCTCGAATGAGGCTTCTTGCGCTCGAGTGAGGCCACTTGTTGTGTCTGGTCGCTCGAGCGACAAATCTTTTGCTCGAGCGACGGTCGCGTATATCAGTTTGCAGCTGCGTCATTTTACTTCACTTTATGATTTCCTTTTTACAAAAAACCCTAATCCAGCTCCCTCTCTCTCTAAAAATCCAACTTCTCACTACAAATTCCCTAGAATCTAAGGGTCTCTACTCTACTCCCTTTGAGAAAAAGGTAGAGCATCTTTTGGGCTTCCATTCTATCCGAGTAAAGCTTGATTTTGTGCATTTTTGAGATTCTCCTTCTTCCTCTTCGAGCTTCTACACTTGAGGTAGGGATATTCTACTCTTTGATATGGTTTTTAACCTAAGTATTGGTCATTTGGTATAAATGGTGGAGTTCGAAGGTTTTGGGTGAAGCTAGGGTTTGGATTTGAATTTTGAAAAAGGGGTTTTCTATAGTTGGCTCATATATGTAGGTGAGGACTTGATTATGATGTTATATGAAAATAAATGGTGAGATTGGGTCTTGAGGTTAATATTTGGAAAAAGGGGAAACTTGCCCTAATTTTGTGTCAAAGAACTATTTTGAATAAATAATGAAATTGATGTGGGAAATATGAAATTGGAAGGTTGTATAATTGAATGATGTAATTGGATTTGTTAAATGACTCACCTATGAAAATTTGATAAATTATCTGTTTGATGGATTGTATATCTATTTTGGGCTATCGGCGGAGGATAGCTATGATTGTCATAGAAACTGCATGAGGATGAGGTGAATTGAAACTAATCATTTGAATTATGTCATTGAATATGACGGTTTGATTAAACTATTGGATAAGTGATTTGGTTAGTCATTGTATATGACAACGCTTTTAAATACATTGTATATGTATCATTCTTTGGAAGGAGATAGGGGTTGTACTCCATTGTTTGGGAGGAGATAGGGGATGGACTCCATTGAAAACTAAGTTAGTCAGAGTGTCTAGGGTGAAAGTCCCAAAATCTTATATATATATATATGGGTGCCGATTCCCTCGGATGTGAATTCCGTAAAATGGCAAGAAAATAGAAGTGTTGGATTGATGAATGTATTGAATTGTAAACCCTTGAGTTGTAGTCTCATTTCGGTTGATTAGATGATAATGAATTTGGTAAATAGATTAATCCAAAATGGATGAATGGAAATGGATTAAGGTATGGTTATCTATATTGAATGGTCTTGGAAAGAATATGTGTTGGTTATGAATATTGCACATTTATTTGATGCTTATATCTTAGTTAAATCTCATATACTGTTTTAGCATATCTCTATTGGGCTTTGGCTCTTCCTACTTGGGAAACCATTTTCAGGTACAGGTGATATGCCACTTCCAAGGACATAGCTTGGGAGGTTTAGGGAATGAAGGCTCCATTTTGTTATTTTGTTTTGTGTTAAGTGTTTATTCAAGCCGAGGGCTTTATATGTATAGAGCTAGGACTCTTCCTTTTGTTCTAACCAAGTGATATCTTGGAAAGGTGTAAGCCCGTAGGGTGTTTATTTTGTTGTAATCAACTAGTTTTACATGCTGTAGTTTCTGAATGAACATTTATGAAAGTACAATGCATGTAATGTCTCTTGTAATATAAACTCTAATGAATGAATGTATGTATAACATTTTCTATCATATTTATGAATCTCCTAGGTTGGTTTATCCTCTTTATTTTGAGGGCTTTACACAGGTCTTGCAACATCTATATCGATTTCCTTAACAACAATAAAAGTGTAACACATAAAAAACTGTGAATACCTTTGGTCTCTTGACTTCCAATCATTAACGCAAGAAACAAGGAGTTTGAAGGAGAACAACTTACCAGGATTGTACACAGAAATAGCTGAAATCAGAGGACCATATACTCCTCTACTAGGGATACCAGTTGTCCCTTGACCCGCCCAATACAAGCGGATCTCCAGTGTACTATTAGTCACAACAGCAGTAAATGTTTGTATTGTTTCCTTATTAACCCCACCTGCTGCTTTCTCAATGTTGAAATTCCTATACTCAAGCTTTCCCTACAACAATTTCCTTAGAAAGTCATGATTTTGCTTTGGTAAGCCTTCATAAAATTTGAAAAATATCAAATGGTGTCTGAGCATTGATGAAAACTAAAATTCTAAATCACATGGAAATCAATTTCCTACAACAGTTACATGGGTGTTAAAATCACCTGAATATAAATATCAAATATACGCCTTCCAAGGCTGCTAAATGTTTCGTTATCAGTAAACATGATCTCTGCGAAGTGAAGCTTTACAATGTATTTTCCATTTAGCAGACAAAACCCATAATAAGTCAGAGATATAGGAGAAAGTCGTGCTGTCATATACAACTCGAAATTTCTCATAGAGAGCCTTGATATATTTGTCGAAATCCAGGAATCCTGACTATCATCATCGAATAAGCGACCAGTGCTACTAAATGCCCAGTTAGTTCCATGTTGGATGAACTTTGCTGCCCCGCCTAAATCCAAATCATCTTCAAATTTGGTACTTCCATCAAAAGTTTTTTGTCCACCACAATTTATATAAAATGAAGACCAATCTGTCACAAAGTATAGCGATATTATCCATCATTAAATGTAGGGAAAAAGAAAAAATAAAAAGATCAGAAAGTAAACGATTTGAAGAAAAAAAAAACTCTAGGGGCATAGAAAAAAAACGCATAGAAAAGACACACACGGGACAGTTGTCTGTTCGGTGCACTTTTTGTGTTACTAGGAAGAATAAAAAATATATCCAATTTAGTCCCTATTGAATGGGGTCTGGAAGGAATAGATTAGGTCCAAAACCTAACCTATAAGAAATATAAATTAAAAAGAATCCTAACAAACACCTTTCCCCCTCAACCTGAACATCAATAGTCGCCAATCCAATTTGAGATATACTTTAATTTTAGAGAGACTATCAATGCATTGCTACGTCAGACCTCTCCTTAAGGTACCCATTGTGATGGCTTAGCATTACTCTAATTTTTTTTTTTCCCAATGTCTAAATCATGTATTCATCTACAAAAGTTCTAGAAAAAAGACAATTTTAATAAGAAAAATGAGAAATTATCCATAACAAACATGGTTTTACACACATGAAAGCATTAAGCACCATAATTTTGATTGTAGGACCTCATGTAGGTCCATAAGAGACTGGACAGGCGACTGTATAGTTGGATTTCAATTCTATCATCAGCACCAAAAACCATTTCAAGTTTTTGAGCAAAATTTGTTGAACTGCAATGAATACCGATAACTAAGATATGAATATACAAACTTCATAATTTTTTTTTTCATTATTAGTAGATAGCATGACATCCAAACCATAATAATCAAGCAAGACCTTAGTTGCATGAAGCGGGGACGAGAGCACTGTGTACGACATCTACTTTTAGGATTTTGTTGTTTCCCTATATTTATCTGAAGTCAGGTGGATGTCTTGTTTATGTACGCATGCTCCAACATTTTTATTATAGTTCATAGCAGCATAAATTACTTAGAGCTATTACACCAAAATAGAAATGTAAAGAAAACAAAAATATTTATCTTACTTTGTGGGCATTGAAAGCTTCGCATGCAGGACACAATTCCACTGGCAAAAACATTGTGAGATCATGAACTAGTCAACATCATATCATACTATTTGAGTCATTTAACAAAGAATGAAACAGAAGCAATATTCAAACAGATTATGAAAGCAACAAAAATATTATGATCAAGAATCTTACAGAGGTTTAGAAACTTGCGACGGATTACCATTTGAAGAGCTTGCAAACAAGTTCCTATAAAAAAATCATAAGGTGAAGAGTTCAGTCGGTTATACAAGAGATTTTTAAAATATTACAACAATAAATTTAGTTATCTTACACATTCTTCTGTTGACAACCTGGAGGCCCAGGATTGAAGTTGTTATATGAAAGATCACTGCATGCAAAATTTACATCATGATTTTCCCTATTCTTGAATATCACACATTACAGGAATTATATATACTTCATGCATCCCTTTTTTCTGAAGTACCCATGTCAACACGACCTGACACAGCTACTGATATTGGACAGGGGATAAGATCCAATCCTTTTGTTTTGAAATGATCTAGTAGTGTCAGCGATGTTTCTTTTGATGAATTATAAGAGTACAATTATAATTTATTTTTTGAGGACGGGATGAGAAGAAATAAATATTACATAATAAAACTATGGTTTTAGAAGATAACTTGGTACAAAACTGTGGTTTTAGAAGATAACTTACATGTTTTTTCCATATTGCAGCATCGATTTAGGCACAAGTCCACTTAGGAAGTTCCCAGTTAGAAAACTAAACAACACCAATATCACTGAATTAGTCTTGTTTTTTATTTTCGAACACAGCCAACAATCTTACACAAATATATAGCAATGACACTAATTCAAGCATTTCAAAAAGAAAAAACTTAATACGTGCACCCACAAACTCAAATATTATCTCATTGAAATTTAAATCCCGACTTGACATCGTAAAATGGAATCCTACTTTTTGCCCTAAACTATGAAACATATTCCTCTCCTTTGGCCATTTAGCTTAACTTTTATTTATCTTATTTGAGATAACTATCTTCGAAGGTTTAGCACTTGATTAAATCTAATTTGCTAGTTTTCTAAGGGTGCTTTGGGCCATTGATTGGTTCTCTATTTCAATATCTCATTGGGATCATTTATGTTACTGGTGATCCAACTAGAATAGTACCAATCAGCAAGTGAAAAGTAGTAACTAAAACTTAAAAAATTGTATAAAATATCAGTATCCATACATGTATTCTACGGTTGACAGATTGACAAAATTGCTTGGTATGTCTCCATCGAGTTTGTTGAAGCTGAGGTCTCTGCAAGAGAAATAATAAGTAAGAAGATTTCAAAATGACTTAAATTCTAACTCTTCCAACTAAGAAGTGTTTATAGTCATGTTCAAATGATCACAACACGTCAGTTGCCTCCATTGTTTCACCTAGTAATTTTTAAGAGCATTGTCCACAAATGGAGAGCGATGTACACCATCTATCAACACTTTATGATGTACTTCAAAAATATTTAATGATTGAATTGACTTGTCACATCACTATGGGAAAACCTTTAAACAGAAAGTTACCAATGTAAATGCAACTAGACAAGGGGAAAGAGATGTAAATCTACTAACAAGGTTTGCAACTTTGTCAAATCTGCAAGATACTTAGGTAAGGGTCCAGTAATATTGCAACTCCTCAGTATCCTGTGACGCAATTAAATACATGCCACTTCAAGTCAGCAAGTAACACATTCATATATTCTTTAAAATATAGTATTACAAAAGCAATCAACTTAACTTACAGTCTATTCATGTTTGTCATATTATTAAAACGTGGAAAAGTTGATTCCATTCCATTTAAATCACTAATTCTCCTACAAGAAAAGAACAAAATTAAACATACATTATTGTGAAATAGTTAAAAGCCATGGAATTAGAAGGCTTTACTAACAAGTCAGTCATGTTTGTCAAAGAAGCAATCTCTTGAGGAATTGGGCCATCTAAACCACTAGCCTGAATCCCTCTGTATAATAGAAATTGAAATGTAAATGATAAAAAAATATATTATAAAATTAAACAACAATTGAGTACAACAAAACATGTGAAGCTCTCACAATTTCTTGAGATTTGTCCATTTTTGGATGAAATTGGGTATCTTTCCAATAAATTGGTTCCCACTGACCCGACTGCATTATTCAAACTAATTAATTGATAATTCACCGAAAATGGAAAAGGGTAACTAATTCTAATAATATTAAAATCACCCATAAAAGGAAAAGAAACTTACAATTCCGTCAAAGTGATCAGCTTTGCAAGTGTTCCCGGAAGCTCCCCAGTAAAATAGTTTGATGTCAAATGTCTTCAACAATAAAATGCACTCAACTAATAAATCAATTGACCTTAAACTTTGGTGTCAAGGTACATTTTCTCCAAAAGCTTAAGTTGTTAGAGAGAGGTGGATATGGAGATAATTCTCAACAATAGTTTCATGTTTAGATATAGTAAATAAGCCTTCCACTTCACCAAAATTGTATTATTAGGAATGCAACATGATTCAAGCACAAAACTGTCATGCTTTGATCGACTATCCAAAACTTTAACATACTTATATATTCCAAAAGACATGGAACTTTTGTAAATGAAAAAAAAAATCATTATAGGATATGGGAATGGTTAAATGTACACAATCGTATCCCTATATGTGGAGGGATTGTTTCTATTCATGGAACTCGTAAATGATTCAACAAAAACAGGGTCTTACATGTGGTTTATTTGAGAAAGATTCCCAAGCTCTGGAGGAAGGGCTCCTGATAGCTGATTGAACTCCAGGGTACTAAAAACATCAATATTCAAACCCTTAACGACAAAAAGTGTTTAAAACAAAAACAAAAATCATATGCATATATAGGAAAGAATAGGGTAGTAGTAATTTTACATATGCTGAAGTGTGCTGATGTTTCCAATTTCTTTTGGGATTGAACCCGTTAATCGGTTTCCAAGGAGGGAACTGCAGTGACATCATTAGCCGTAAGGAACTAATAACAATAAAATCTCCAAGATGCCATATCTATACTAAAGCCTTGAGATGGTATTGACGTAAAATGTCTCATATTTTGAGTTTTCTAAAATACCCCTATAGTTGATATTTATGTAAAAATTATAATTAAGTGGAGGACGGGACTTGAAACCAAGAGCATGGATTTGGCAAATAAGATCCTAACCACTTGAGCAACACATACTATGTGTGCATTCTTCTTTGTCATTATTCTTAAGTTCTTATACTATTGTTTTTTGTTGAGTTGCACACGCGTCGCTTGTGCGGACCGTTAATATATATAAATCAAACACTAGAATTGGCATGAATGTCACAGTTTTACTTTCCCAAAATTCTCTAACTGCCTGCCATTGTATCTGCTAAATTCAATCATATCTATAGGTCAGTATATCAATTCTATTACCTATTTTATTATACATGTAAAGGGCTAAGTTGGTGTTTGACACTTTTGTGTCACAAAATTTTATTCTCAAATTATCCTTTTGTAACTAAGAATTGAAACACAATTTTTTTTTAAAAAAATTTATTATTTTTTTATAAAACTACCTATTCAATCTATAACAACCAATTTCAATTTTCAACCCACATGAAAATTTTAAAGCATGGAAATTTCAAGCACACCCATTTGGGTGTGCAGAACCTCTAGTGTATATAAATATGTATAGAGAGAGAGAGAGAGAGAGAGAGAGAGAGAGAGAGAGACATACATATGCGTTACTTGTGGCAGGAAACCCCATTGTGGAGGGATTGTACCGTTAAGGTAGTTACGAGTGAGGTCACTGTAGGAAGAAAATAGTTTAAAATATTTTATCAATTCAATGATGGATTTGCAAACCTGAAAGTAGGCAAAATGAAAACTGATGAGGGCAAGAAATAGAGGTTTTTCTTTTTAAACACACCTATTTAATTTAGGGATTTTATGAGCATGGCACCATCTTGAGTTTTCTTTTGAACATCTATTTCAATTATTTTTTACCCATTTAATTTAGGTATTTTACGAACATGGCACCATCTTGAGTTTTATTTTCAACATCTATTTCATTAATTTTTATTTTTTGGGTATTCAAACTCTAAAGTCTAATTCTAAAAATTTTGGGCTAATATACTTAAAATCTATTCATTTAGGGTCAAAAAGATAATTATAATTTAAAAATTCATTTTACCACTATCTACTTGTCTATCTGTTCATTGCCTACCTATCTATCTATTTGTCCATGTTACTTGTTTATCCACCCATGCGTCCATGTGGCATCCCACTATTTGTCCATGTGTCACCTATCTGTCAACGGTACTTATTTGTCCACCTATGTGTCCATGTGTCACCTATCTGTCAACGTTTCTTATTTATCCACATATGTGTCCATGTGTCATCCCACTATTTGTCCATATGTCACTTATTTGTCCATATTATCACCATCCACTACTGTTGACTTTTCCAATGCATTTTTTGGTGTAGAAAATTTTTTCCACTGTCCAATGGTGGTCCGGCGGTGTCCGACAATGGAGATATAATTGGAAAAAAATTCTTCAAAAAAAATAATAATTTGTTTTTCACACTAATCAATTTCATTAAGGAAAGTTCTATTTGTACACCATACAAACTTTCAGTACATATCACAAATGGTATTCAGATATAAACTCCTGAACAAAAGTCAAATGTTCAAATTTAAAGTTTTGAACAAACATAAATTGTTCAAATATACATTCCATTCAATTGTTTTTATCCGAACAACTGCTTTATGTTTATAAAATTATATCCGAACATTTTATTATTGCTCAAAAAATTACATTCGAACAATATTTGTAGTATGTACTAAGAGTTTGTATAGAATTCAAATAGAATTACCCTTTCATTAAATATGTCTTTATCACCACACAAAAAAATAAAAAAAATAAAAAAAAAATAATAATAAAATAAAATATCAAACATTGGACTAAATAACATACGACTCCATGGGTATGGACTTTTCACCAATTATTCATATTTTTTTAACATTTGATCCTCATAAAAATTAAATAAAATAATAATTTGTATATTTTAGTAACATAAAATGTGTATATCTTTTATACTTTAACTAGTGAAAAATAAAAAGTAGCATATACATTATTATTCTTATATTTTAGAGAAATACTTGTACATATGTAGGGGTTAGGGGATTTCTAAATATATTTCTTAAATTTCTCATTCCATCCACTATATATTATAATATTTTCTATTTAAAAAATCTTATACAAATTAATATAAAGATATTTAGGATTGGTTTGGCAACTGTATTGCATTTTAATTGTCTTTCTTTCCTTCTTTTTAAAAACTTTTTTATAGAGTAAAAATTGTTGTTAAAAAAGTTGATACATTTGATAAATGTCAAAAAAGTTAGCTTTCTTGTTATTCAAACTTTGAAAAAAGAAAAAAGTTTAATTTGGGGGGAAATTATTATATTAAAAAAAAATAGAATTTGATTTTTGTAACAAAATAAATCATGACTTTTAAATTTTATCAATTTAAACCTAATCTTTTTATTTGTTTTCAATCTAAACAATTTGCCTACTAATCGACAGAAAAATGATATTTTTGTCATTAAACTCAACAAAATGTATTTTAGACATTTTGTGTACATTTACATTTAGTTTAATGGCTAAAATATTATTTTTCCGTCAGTATCACTTAAAAAAATAAATGAATTGTTTTGATTGAAAATAAATCAAAATATTAAGATTTAAATTGACGAAATTAAAAATCTAAGATTCATTTTATTACAAGGGTCAAACTTTGATTTTTTTTTTTCTTTTTTTGTAATTGTTTTCTAAATTTTTTTTAAACAATTTTCAAACTGGGATGTATCTTATAATTTTTTTTTTTTTCCTTCCCAATTGTTAGCTAAACAAATTTAAACTAATCAGCTAAGGCTTTTCTTTTTACTTCCTTGTTTGGGAAGGGGAGAAAATATCCAAAAAGTCAAAAAAATACTATAAGTTGTTACATCACTCTCTTTACTTTTTTACATGTCTTTTTGTAAAAACAAAAATCAATTAAAATAGTGAATTCTCAAATGAGTGTTAACCAAACAAGGCCTTACATTACTTTTAGGAAGGGGAGCTTGACAAATTCTGTTGGGAGGGTCCCTGAAAGATTCCGTGATTTGAGACTTCTGCACTTCAATAGAAATTGAGTTATATTTGCACCCAAAAAATAAAGAATGTTTACTAGCAAAACATTACACTGAAAAATATTTTTTAAATTGCGGTTGTCTTTTTTGGTTTTTGGAAGCATGTATAAATTTAGGGAAATGCTCTATGTGTGCGTCCTTTTAGGGTGCATACTATGTGCAACTTATCATAAAAATATGCAATTTTATCATAAAATTTCTTAACATCAACCATAAAATAAGTAACATCCTCAGAAATTGGCGTAACAAAAATGTTCAAAATTTGTGGTGAATTTTGCAAAAATTTGTGGCTTGGTTACAACATTTTTGTTACTCCAATTTGTGGTGAAGTTACGTATTTTGTAATTGATATTACAAAATTTTGTGATAAAATTACACATTTTTGTGATAGGTTGGGGTGCGCACTCGAGAATTTCCCATAAATACTTAAATTTTGTCCATATCTTTGTGTCTATTAACATAATTAAATTGGGAGACTAAATAGAAACATTTTTTATACATTGGAGATCAAATTGGCATAATTTAAATATTGGGGACCAAATGAAAATACTTTTATACATTTGAGACCAAAGTTATACAATTTAAATATTAAGGACTAAAATAATACATGACCCATAATTTGAAACAAAAATTGTAATTAAGTCTTAAATTCTCCTAGTTGTCAAGTAATGAATGAACATTTTTCATGGTTAATGCTGTCCATGTATGATGCTATCCCACGCCTTCACAAAGGTGAGACTAATTTAACTATCTGTAAGAGGGGTTAGCTTGAGCCCATTAAATTAATTAGGTCAAATTGGAGCCCAATTGGAAAGCCTAAAAATTAATGAGTCCAGAGAAATTATCACCAAGTAACCTCAAATGAATTCTATTGAATGGACTCATGGGAAAGTCAACAAATTGGGCCGAGGAAGACCCATCGGGCTTATATCTCTAGAGAAAGTCCAACAAGCCCATATGAGGAGGTCCAGATGTACGGGCATCCAAGAAGGTTGATCGTTGCTTTCAGAAGAGATGAAACCCTCGGAGATCCATTCTCTGAGGTATTTGCTTAGTCTCAAAAGGACTCGGAACCACGAACCTAGAGACCTATTTAAGCTTGGAATCGAAAGAGTTCGGATCCACGAACCTAGAGATCCGAAGTGCATGTCGCTCTGTTAATGAGTCCCAGAACACTTGCGAATTCAGAGCTTTCCAGGATCTATGCACCAGAACCATGGGCGCGATGGATTCCGCACAAAGGACCTAATTCCGAGGACGGTGAGTGGAGACATTCACTCGTCGGTTAAACTAGTCTATACCCGGGTCAATGTGGCACAATTGAGGGGGTCCTTGAGGCTCGGCGATATTTGCGGCAGCACCTTCTCTTGAATTGTCCGTGACCCTTCTACAATAGGGCGTCCTCTAGGATTACCCCTGACCCTTTGGGATGATTGGGGATCATTGGTTAGGTGTGATTAAGAAGAAGGGTTCGCCGAGAGGTTGATCTCCTCTTCAGGAGTTTTCCTCATCCTCAGAGAGGTTACCTTCTCGGACAAGATAGTTAGAGAGAATATTCCCCATGTGCCTTCCATCCTATATCATGAGGTACCTATAAATAACACCCACCCATAGCTTTACAAGGGATGGATTTTGGAGAGAATTTTTGAGAAAGAATTAATTTCCCTTCTCCATTATCTACCTTGAGAGTGAAAATGGAAGATCCATAGGGGAGTCTTGCCATTATTCTCTCTCTTTAACTACTTTGCCTTTTTTTTCTTCACTCAATCTCTTATCTCCATCATCTCTTTGCTATTGTGCTTCTAGTTGCAACCATTGAAGAATCTAAACCTCTCATTATTTCTAGAGAATTCGAATATTCCGGTGACATTCGAATTTTCCAGTGAACATTCGAAGATTCCGACGACCTTCGAATTTTCCAACAACATCCTCGGATCCTCTCATATAGTTTTGGTGACTCTGCTGGAGAGGCAGATTGGTTAATGGTGGTAACATGATCCGAAACACATATAACATCGGCAAAAATGGTAGATAATGAAACTCACTAGCAAAGTTCTTCCAATGGTAGCGATCTATGGGCCTATAGGTCAAGTCCCCGGGGTGCCACCTTCAAGTTATTTCCCTCAACAATTTCTCAACTTGCAGATGTGAAAGCCATGTTCGAGCTAGAATGAAGCAAGAGAACTCTATCTTCCTTGCCCAACTTGGACATCAAATCTCCGTACCCAGTCAAAGTGTTGAATTGCCTATACATGGAGGGAAAAATCATTCCCAAGTTCACCAAGTATGACGGTAAACAAGGAAATGCTCGAGAACATGTTCGGTTCATCAAGACTCTGGGCATATATGGTTCAAATCACGTCCTCTGGCTGATTGAATTCTCTAAGTCTTTCACTGAGCGAGAGTACAACTGGTATGTCAACTTAGCCCTGTCAAGAGTTGGGAGGAGATAACCAACAAATTTCATGCTAAATTCTTTCAAGTAGCCGAGAGGGTCACCACTCTCACTCTATAAGAAAAAGTAATAGGAAGGTGAAGACATCCTCGAATATGTCAAGCGGTTCTAAGACAAAACCGTGGACTGTCATGAGGCTATGGAAGAAAGCTACTTGGTCCAAATCTGTGTTGAAGCGGCATTGAAGGGTACAAGATGCTTCTTGTTAATCACAAGCTACCCACCTTCTCGGTACTAATTGAAGTAGTTTAAAATATCAACATAACTCAGTCTCAAGAGATCGGGTTCAAGACTAGTTATAAAACCAACTTTAAGTCATCCCTGAGGACCTTCTGTCACTGCGATTTTATCATTTTCTACCCGAAAGTCGCAAGGGAAGGGATTCAAAGGTCAGAAGAGGAAGAGTTGCGAAGATGACACTCATTTTCCATGTAGTATTGAGGAGGTGAAGCCTTTAGTCAAAGAATGGGTGACAGACGGGGAATTGAAGTTATCTCATATCGAAGAGCTTTTGCCGAAGAAGGATATGAGGGCCCTAATTATCGTGTTTGTCACCAATTACTAGGACCCGCTACAAAAAAGTGTCGGACACTTAAGAAGATCTTTAGAAAGAAAGTTGAAGCAGATGAGCTAAGGTTTTAAGAACAGGGGCCCTAGGTTTTTTTAGAAAACGTGGCTATGATGGCATATAACGGGCCAATGATTGAAATAATTGAAAACTCAAAGGATGAGAAGCACTTCCTTGAAGATGCCCTCGAGCCAGAGGATAAAGAGCACTCCCTTGAAGACGTCCTCGAGCCAGAGGGTGAGGTGTGTTCCCCCGAGGACACCCCCAAACCAGAGGATAAGGATCACTTCTTTGAAGAAGTCCTTCAGCCAAAAGACAAGGAAGTTTCTTATGGTGAACCCTTCGATCTAGAAGGAGGATTAGTTACGAATCACCTTTCAATCCAAAAAGAAAGCATTATGTTTGTATGCCATCATACTTCAATGAGACCGAGGAGTTGGTCAACTATGAGCCGCCGAGGGTAGAGAAAGATTTGGATCACTATGCAAAGACTCTCCAAAATAACATTAAGTTTAAACAGTTCTTCGATTAGCTCGGGCTTTATGGGGAGATGAGAATTAAAATTACCAAGTCCATTATCAACATTGCCGAGGCACACCATGATGGGGGCATGACAATTGAGGGATCTATTCCGACAAAAGCAAAGAAGCAAGCTAGTGCTATAATCTTTTCCGAGGCAGACCAGATGTACCCTTTTTCACACAATCGACCGCTCTATGTGGCAGCTTACATCAATGAGGTTGAATTCAAGAGGGCTTTGCTAGATAACGAAGCTTCCATCAATATCATGACCCGGGCAACTCTAGAGAAAGCCAAGATCTCTAAAGACCACATCGTGAAACAACCAATAGTCATCACAGGTTTCGGAGGAGAAGAGAGAGTTACTCTGCGGTATGTGACAGTTGATTTGGCTGTAGGGGTGATTCGCTTGGACACCAGATTTCATATCAAAGCCAAGTATGGTGCCGTACCTTCAAGTTATCATCAATGTGTCAAAGCCAAGTGGGGAAATGAGACAGTGACTATAGAGGCTTCGAAAAGACTCTTTGATACATACGAGCCTTATTACTCGGATGCCAAACCAAAGGCCAAGTCAAGCAAATGACCATTGTCCCAGCTTTTTTCCTTGACCAAAAACTCTCCTGTCCCTCGGAAGGTGATAAAGGTCCGAGGGGGAGACATGACACTGTACTACTCATGAAGGTGTGGGGGGTCAATTTCTCCCATAGTTGGCCCCAAGGTGAAGGAAGAGCCTCCCGACGAGGACATAGTGATAAAGCCCGAAATGGCTCCAGTAATGTATGCAAGATGGACCGAAGCCATAACCCGAGCAACTAGTGAAAGCTTTCCAAATGACCTCGCAACTCTAAGGGAAAGGGTCGACATTCCGTAGAAGAAGTCTGTCTATGACATTTACAATTTGTATTTACTGCATTGTCCAAGAAGTTCTATTTTTCTAATGTTATGAACAAATTTATTTCCTCCATATTGTGTATCTCCATTAGAAGTTTATTTTTTCTATATTGTGTATCTCCATTGTGTTATGTTGCTAGAGACAGTTTTCAATTTTTGTCACCCCTCGAAGAAGAAAGAGGAGTAGTAGACTCGGTTGCCAACCATAAGGGATCTTTCTTGCCGAAGAAGGAAGTGTGCTTCCATTCGGACTTGTGAGGGACATCCCTTGCTCCTAATAGTGTGAGCTTCGAGGATCTTTCTTGCTAAAGTAGAGTGTGTGCTTTCACTCGGACTTCCAAGAGACAGCCCTTGCTTCCGATAGTATGAGCTTCAAGGATCTTTCTTACTGAAGTAGAGTGTGTGCTTTCACTTAGACTTTCAAAAGACAACCTTTGCTTCCAATAGTGCGAGTTTCAAGGATATTTCTCACCGAAGTAAAGTGTGTGCTTCCACTCAAACTTCCGAAGAAGAACCCTTGTCTTTATTAGAGCGAGTTTCGAGGACTCCAGGGTGGTGGACTTCTTATGGGAATCGAGTTTTGAGGGCCCAGAGGTGGTGGACTTCTTACGGGAAGCTATTTAGCTAAAATAATAAAACTAGCAAGCAATGAGGACAATATCAAATTCAGATTATCAAAGTTGAGTCAACATCAAACAAGTGGTAATGATTTGTTTATACTACTACAGTTTTATTTCTCTAGCCCAATTCATAATTGATAACGAGCAAGAATTTGGTCTTTCCGGGTTTGTCTCTCGCAAGTCAACATAATATCAACAAATTTTCAAATGAAATTTTAGCATCAACAATTCATTTCCTCAAGTATTCACAAGATCAATAAACAACAATATAAAGCCCTATTCTATACTATGGCTTTTGATTCTCTCAAGTAAAGTGTTCACAAAGTCCAAAGTATAGGGGTATTATTTATCAAATATACATGGCTTGAGTATAGCAATATCTTCCTCGAAACTACAATGATCAAATGCTCAACAACAAAATTTATGGTCAACATTATGAGTTTCGTCACTGAAATCACTCCCTCGGGCATCAACAACAACAAAATCTTTGTTTGTTCTATTCCTTTCGATACTATCAACATGGAGCAATAAAAAAAATTATCAACAACGAAAGCTACAAAGTTCGAATTATGATTACATTCTCTCTCTCAACACCAATCCTTTATTTTCAACATCAAGCCTTTATCTATGTCAAGATTATCAACACAGGTTCAGGATTCAATTGCATGGATTTCAAGACAACAAAACCCAGATTTCTTCGATGGAATCAACAAGATTCAGCATAGGTCTCTTCTTTTCTGAACATCAAATTCAAGGGATATAATGTTCAAACAACTATCCCAAACATCAATGGCTAAACTTATATGAGATTAACAACTACGATTTGTTTCATGAAATGGTCAACAACAAAGATTCATGGATCGCACTATCAGAAAATTCCAGGAGGCACAAATCTCAAGCAAGGGTTTTAAAATATATATCCTCAAAACAAATCAGACAGGCATAAAACCAGATTTAACAAAGAGCACTAGTTCAAGACTGAAATCAAAATTACCACCAAAGTTCACAAAGTTAGAGTGTACCAGAGCAGGGATTTCATAAGATCAAGAATTATTTCTGAGTAAAGATGTAGAGTTTAAGATAGGGGGTTTTAAGTACTCATGCACAGAATTACAAGCAACAAAAGCAAAATGGAGCTAATCAATGAAGGGTTTGAATAAGCACAAACTAAAATCAGCACGAGGGAGCTGGGTGAAAAGTAGCACCGGTGAGCATTGGTGTGGTCTGAGGTCGGCGCGGATGACCCCCGACTGAGCTGAAAGTGGCAAAGCGATGCAAACTAGGAGGCGCACGAAGGTGTGAGCTGAATCATAACGCAGTAGCGACTGGAGTAGCTTAGCGGCGCAGTGTACTGATTGTCGTGAGCGAGTTGATGAGGCTAGTAGGCTGCGTCGCCGAGTTGCGCGCTGTCGACGAGTGGATTGGCAAAGACGGTGATGATTGGCGAGCTGGAATGGTGTTGGTGTGACCTAGTGGCGACTTGGGTTGCGGTGTCAGCGTGTCTGGAGTTGCTGCAGGAGCTCTGGTTCATTTTTTTTCTAGTTAAGGAAAAGTCTTTGAAGTTTGGATCCTTATTTTTTTCAATTTTCTAGAGAGAAGAAGTGGGTTTCCACGTTTTAACCAAAACAAAACAAACCGGCCTTCACTTTTAGTAATGATAGGGACTCTCACAAGACACAACCCCCACAACCCTTAAAATTATTTCAACCATTCATGTCACTGTCAAACACAATTCTCAAAAAAAATTCAAACACATCAATGACTAATACATCAATGGAGGTCACGGGATCCTCTTTTGCAGAGGTCCCAAACATTTTTCCCTCCACTTTTCTAGAGACAGAAAAACAAATTGAGTCTTCTTCAGAGCAAAGAAATGGGTTCACACTTTGCTAGAAAAAGGATAAGGAGAACCCTCAAATATTCTAGCAATAAAGAAAAAGAAATGAGCCTCTAGTTTGTTAGACCTTTTCAGAACAAAAAAAAAGGGATCAAGGCTATTGAGGTTTATTTATTTGTTTTCAAAAGAAAAACTAGAATCAAAATAATGAAGAAAGGTTGCATACGCCCAAGCAAGGTACAGGATAATACCAAAAGAAATAAATAAATAAATCAAAAGGTACAAAAGTGTGTTGACCAAACATGGCATAAGAGCAAAAAAAAAAAAAAAACTTCTTATCTTTATTAGTTGTCAACTTTATCCATAAATAATTATAAGTTGTCAATCTTATCCATAAATCACATGGAGACAAAATATTTCTGATGGAATGAGACAAGACATGCCCAAGGAAGTGAAGCAAAGCATGGCTGAAGAAGTGAAAATATGAATGTCTGATAAATTCAAAATTTTCCACACATGCAAGGTACAAAATATAAGAGGGGTTAACTTGAGCCCATTAAATTAATTCGATCCAATCGAAGCCCAATCGAAAAGCCTACAAATTAATGGGTTCGGAGAAATTATCACCAAGTGGCCTCAAATGAATTCTATTGAATGGACTCGCGGGAAAGTCAACAAATTGGGCCAAGGAAAACCTATTGGGCTTGTATCTCTAGACAATGTCCAACAAGCCCATCTGAGAAGGTCTAGATCATAGGGGCATCCAAGAAAGTTGATCGTTGCTTTCAGAAGAGATGAAACCCTCGGAGGAGATCCATTCTCCAAGATATTTGCTTAGTCTCAAAAGGGTTCGGAACCATGAACCTAGAGACCTATTTGAGCTCAGACTCAAAAAGGTTTGGATCCATGAATATAGAGATCCGAAGCGCTTGGCTTCGAATAGATTCGAACGCAATCTAGAAGTTGCTCCATTAATGAGTCCTAGAACACATGCAGGCTCAAAGCTTTCTGGGATCTGCACACCAGAACCAGGGGTGTGACAGAGTCCGAACAAATGACTTGATCCCGAAGATGGTGAGTGGAGATAAATTCACTCTTCGGTTAAACTAGTCTATACCCGAGTCGATGTGGCACGATCTAGAAGGTTCTTGAGACTCGGCAATATTTACGGCAAGATATTTTCTTGAATTACCCCTGACCCTTCTGCGATAGGGCATCCTCTAGGACTACCCCTAACCCTTTGGGATGATTAGGGATCATTGGTTAGGCGTAGCTAAGAAGAAGGGTTCGCCGAGAGGTTGATCTCCTCTTCGGTGGTTTGCCTCATCCTTGGAGAGGTCACTTCCTTAGACAAGGTAGTTAGAGGAAATATTCCTCATGTACTTTACACATGGGATCCATCCTAAATCATGAGATTCCTATATAATAGCACCTACCCATAACTTTACAAGAGATGGATTTTTGAGAGACAATTTTGGGAAAGAACTAATTTCCCTTCTCAATTATCTACCTTGAGAGTGAAAGTGGTAGATCCATGGGAGAGTCTTGCCATTATTCTCTCTCTAACTATTTTGCCTTCTTCTTCACTCAATCTCTTATCTCTATCATCTCTTTGACATTGTGCTTCTAGTTGCAACCATTCCAGAATCTAAATCTCTTATCATTTTGACGCAGCGTTGTAATGGAATGAATGACTAGATATCGTTCTAGTAGACGAAGGGGAAGATATCGTTCTTCGGACGGTAACAACTTGAATTCACGAGCAAAGACAAACAACCTTGCACACAAGGCAAATGGAGAGAATTCTGGTTATATTCTTAAAAAAAAAAAAAAAAAAACTCTTTTTCTTTCTATATTTTTGCCACAGGGCTTACAAACATATTTATACTAACTACTAGATACTCAAACTGTGAATTTCCTAATACATAAATAAATACTAAAACACCCTTTAAACTCTTGTACCAAATACAATGTATCAAATACAAAGAACCTAACCTTTAGACCTTGAAGAGTTTGAAAGACATGAATACAATCCAATGTATCCACGAATACAAGGAATGAAATATATCCAATGTATCCATTAATTAATTTTCCTTTGAACTTGAACCTGTTCTGCATCAGTCTCCCCTTCTTTGAAAGAACTCGTCCTCGAGTTAACTAAAGGAATTGGGATATCTGGAGTCATATGATACGCAAATAAGTCTTGGACATTGAAAGTTTTGGAGATGGCTAAATCTTCTGGAAGATCCACCACATAAGCATTATCATTGATCTTCTTCAAAATGCGAACAGGACCAATCTTCTTCTGTTTAAGCTTACTGTATGTGCCCACTGGAAACCTCTCTTTGCGCAAGTGAACCATTACCATATCACCAACTTCAAAAGTCTTCACTCGTCGATGTACATCTGCGGCGGCTTTATACTTCGCAGCTGATTCTTCCAATTTCTTTCGAACATCTGCATGAATGTTGGCCACCTTTTCCACCATATGATCAGCAATGATACTCATTCCTGGAAGCTTGGGAAGAGGAACCAAATCTAAGGTATGCAGCGGGGATCGAACATAAACAATCTCGAACGGAGACTTTCCAGTCGAACGGTTTGGCACATTGTTATAAGCAAACTCCGCTTGAGAAATAACAAAATCCCACTGCCTTGGACTTTCTTGACACAAACTCCGCAAAATATTTCCCAATGTACGATTCATTACCTTTGTTTGACCATCGGTTTGGGGATGACAAGTAGTACTATACTGCAAAGTTGTATCCAGCCGCTTCCAAAGAGACTTCCAAAAATAACTCAAAAACTTGCTATCACGATCGGAAACTATAGACTTTGGCACACCATGGAGACGAACTACCTTGCGAAAGAATAGTTAAGCAATATTGTTGGCATCATGTGTTTTCCTGCAAGGAATAAAATGCGTCATCTTCGAAAACCTATCAACAACAACAAAAATAGAATCCGCACCACGCTGTGTTCGCGGAAGACCGAGAACAAAATCCATGGACAGATCCTCCCAAGGAAATTCTGGAATAGGAAGAGGCGTATATAATCCAGTATTTTGTGCTTGACCCTTCGCAGTCTGACATGTGTAATAGTGCTTCACATACCTCTCCACATCTCTTTTCAACTGAGGCCAATAATATCAAGATTCGACCATAGCAATGTTCTTGTCTCGCCCCAAGTGCCCTCCCAAGCCTCCACCATGAGTTTCTCGAATAATGTGCTCTCGCAAAGACCCGCGAGGAATACAAAGACGATCATTGAAGAATAAAAATCCCTCAAGTAGCAGGTATTTGCTACATTCTTGAAAACCTGAATTGCACTGTGCCCATACATCTTTAAAATCCTCATCATCAGCATAAAGCTCTTTCAAATATTCAAAACCAGAAATCTCATTTTTCGCAATGATAAGTAAAGAAGCTCGTCGACTCAACGCATCAGCTACTTTATTTAATTGACCAGATTTGTGCTTAAGAGAAAAGGTAAACTTTTGTATATAAGCAATCCACCTGGTATGCATTCGGTTTGGCTTGGTAGCATTCTGAAGATACTTGAGACCTTGGTGATCACTGTTTAACACAAATTCCCGTTGAATCAGATATGGCTTCCAATGGTACAAACTTCGTACTACTGCATACAGCTCTTGCTCATACGTCGTCTACTTCTGTCAAGCATCACTAAGTTTCTCGCTGAAGAAGGCTATGGGTCGGCGTTCTTGAGAAAGAACAGCTCCAATGCCAATAACGGAAGCATCACAATCAACCTCAAACAACTTATCAAAGTCTGGCATGGCTAAAACCGGTGTTGTGGTTAACCTCTCTTTCAAAACCGCAAAGCTCTGTTCTGCAGCATCAGTCCACACAAATTGCTTATGCTTCATGCAATCTGTGAGTGGGGCAGCAATGGTACTGAAATTATGCACAAAACGTCTATAAAAAGTTGCCAAACCATGAAAGCTGCGTACGTCGGTAATGGACTTTGGGGTTGGCCACTCTCGAATGGCTTTAACCTTAGCCTCATCAACCTTGATCCTTCGGCACTCATAACATAGCCCAGGAAGATCAAGCTGTCTGTCAAAAAACTGCACTTCTTCAAATTCACATATAAATTGTTCTCATGCAAAACATTGAAAACTTTCCTCAAGTGTTGCATATGCTCTTCTTCATCATGACTATAAATAAGGATATCATCGAAATAGACAACCACGAACTTTCCAAGAGGCTGGAATACTTGATTCATTAATCGCATAAATGTACTCGGCGTGTTAGACAATCCGAATGGCATAACAAGCCACTCATACAACCCTTCTCTTGTCTTGAATGCTGTTTTCCACTCATCACCGGAGCGGATACGAATCTGATAGTAACCACTTTTCAAATCGATCTTTGAAAACACTTTCAAACCATTCAATTTATCCAGCATATCATTTAACCTTGGTATAGGAAATCTGTACTTTACCGTGATCCTGTTGACGACTTTACTGTCAATGCACATCCTCTAACTTCCATCTTTCTTCGGAGTTAGCAAGGCTGGCACTGCACACGGACTCATACTCTCTCTGATTAGACCTTTCTGTAGCAAATCATTAACCTGGTCCTGCAAAATCTGAAACTCTTTCGGACTCATTCTGTAATGTGGCAGGTTCGGTAAACTTGCTTCGAGAACAAAATCAATCTCATGCTGGATATTCCGCATAGGAGGTAACCCTGCTGGCAGCTCGTCTGGCCCAAGTCCCTGAAACTCAGTAATTAATGGCTTAACTCGCTCTGGTATCGCAATGATAACTTTTTCTTGTTCTTCACCCTTGGCCACTAAAGCATAAACCAACTGCGTTTCCTTGATTTCTTTTATAAAATCTAGTATTATAAGAAAAGATTCTACCTTGATTGGGGAGGCTGTTACTCGAATTTCACGCCTCATAGGAGCCAAGACAACTTTTACTTTATCCTTGTAAAAGGTATAAGTATTCTCCTTTCCCCTATGCACAGTGTTCAAATCAAACTGCCACGGCCTACCCAACAACATATGACAAGCATTCATGTCGACCACATTGCACAAAACCTCATCTCTATAATTTGGCCCAATAGAGAAAGGAATAACACGTTGTTCTGTTACTTTTGTTTCATCGACATTTGTGATCCAGCCAATACTATAAGGAGACGGATGTTTCTTTGTTGGAAGATTCAACTTATCAACCATAGTCCTAGACAAGATATTTTCACTACTACCTCCATCAATAATCAAATCACAGACTCGATGGTTGACGGTACAACGAGTTTTAAAGATATTGTGCCCCTGAACATCCTCTTTCCGTGGTGTGTACATCAAACGCTGTACAACAAGCGATACACCCTCATCTTCATGGGTCCATTCTGCTGGATCTTCTTATTCGAAATTCTCCTCCTCTTGTCTGCCTTCTTCTTCTCATGCTCAACTATGTTGGCGGTACGTCGTTGGGGACAACGATTAGAATAGTGTCCAACTTCTCCGCAACGGTAACACTTATCACCTCGTCATGGAGCGTAAGGGTCACTCTGTGTTCTTGAACTACTTGTACTAGTCTTTGTATGAGTCTGACCTTTCCATGGGGCCTTGTTTTGATTCTGAGAAGCTTAACTCTGACCCGCTTCGGTGACTGCTTTTCCTTTACCCTGCTCGGACTGATTTTGTACTGGTGAAGGCATGACTATCCTGGTAGAGGGCTGATTTCGAAAACCCATTCTTCTGGCTAATAGCAATTCGGCCCTTGTTGGCAATTGAATGGCATCTAGCAACGTATGAACTGGTTGCATGTTAACCACATCCTGTAGATTTGTACGCAATCCATCCACAAATCGCGCCACCAATTGTCCTTCCGTTTCCGGTAAGTCGTTACGGGAGGAAAGTCGCTGGAACTCAACAGAATACTCATGGACTGATCTAGCACCTTGTTGACATCGTTGGTACTGATGGAACATAACCTGATCATAATTTGGAGGAAGAAAACGTGCGCTCATCAATTGCTTCATTCGGTGCCAAGCCCGAATCTTACTCTTGCCTTGTCGCATCCTAGACAATTGCAATTGCTCCCACCATGCAGAAGCACCGCTTTTCAGTTGTACGCAACAAGTTTCACCTTCTTCTCTTCTTCGATATCCATGTAATCGAAGAACCGTTCTACTTCATTCAACCAATCCAAAAAATCTTCAATGTTTAACTACCCATTGAAGGAAGGGAGGTCCATCCTCATACGGTAGTTATTGTTGTTATACCGAACACCTTCTCTGGGCTCCTCGTACATTGCGATCTGCTCAAGATCATCATCTGTTGAATCACCATCGTAAACTGGGTTGTTTACAACACGTCTAGGAGGAACCCCTGAGCGTCCAGGATTGTTCCTACCCTTGGTTCACGAACATGCTGGCCACGAGGCGCAATAGGATCCTCTGTTGTTGCTCTCTCGGCGTTGAGATTCAATCTATTGAGAAGACCAAGAATCTGGTCCAACTGTTGTTGTTGCCTCTCGATTGCACCCCACACAGCTTCATTGTTAGATTTTGGTGAAGCCTCACCATCGTTGGCCATTGAGACAAGGGAGGACCTCGCTCTGATACCACTTGACGCAGCATTGTAATGGAATGAATGACTAGATATCGTTCTAGTAGACGAAGGGGAAAATATCGTTCTTCGGACGGTAACAACTCGAATTCACGAGCAAAGATAAACAACCTTGCACACAAGGCAAATGGAGAGAATTCTGGTTATATTCTTAAAAAAAAAAAAAAAACTCTTTTTCTTTCTATATTTTTGCCACAGGGCTTACAAACATATTTATACTAACTACTAGATACTCAAACTGTGAATTTCCTAATACAGAAATAAATACTAAAACACTCCTTTAAACTCTTGTACCAAATACAATGTATCAACTACAAAGAACCTAACCTTTAGACCTTGAAGAGTTTGAAAGACATGAATACAATCCAATGTATCCATGAATACAAGGAATGAAATGTATCCAATGTATCCATTAATTAATTTTCCTTTGAACTTGAACCTGTTCTGCATCACATTTCTAGAGAATTCAAATATTCAGGTGACATTAAAATTTTCCAACGGATATTCGAAAATTCCGACGACCTTCGAATTTTCCACGACATCCTCGGACCCTCTCATACACTATCCTTATCAAATTTAGGTGTTTTTTCAAATAGTTTTTTGGCCCTTTTAATAGTTCAAAAAAGAAAAATTTACTCATAAATCTCATATGGAGGAATATTAATCTATTTAGTCATAAGAGTTTTCTTATGAATCAATTAGTATCTTTTATTTTGAAAAATTGTACTTATTTGATTTGGGGTCATTTGAGATTAAGTGAATGCCCTTTTATAATCACTCAAAAAAAAAAAAAAAAAATGAATGCCCTTTTATGATCCATTTTTTCAATTTTTTGATTTTTTTTTGGATAAGAATGAAAATGTGAGATATGGAAGATTCTTTTTGAAGGGATTGGTGGCTAAGATGTTGGTTATCGAGCGTGAAAATCTACATTTATGTTAGTGTGATTTTCTGGTATTACATTGGAGTGTTACATTAGAGTGTTATTTGAAAATAGTACACTAAGGAGTTTTTGTGTGTTATATTAATTGGAGTATTACGTTTGAAAAAAATACAGTAAATAGTTTTGTGGATTGTTGTGTTATAATGTTCGAAAAAAGTACACTAAGGAGTTTTTTAGTGTGTTATATTGCAATATTACGTTTAGAAAAAATACATTGAGGAGTTTTTTTGAAGTGTTACATTTAGTAATTTCAACATTATGAGAAAACTCATATTTGTCCCTCAATACAAAATATACGTGCATTTATATATTTGGTCCTTTATATAATTCACACTAGAATGAAACATTTGGGTCCATAAAAAAAAAAAAAAAGAACTAAACAGTTCATAAGATCACTATTTTGAATTTCTTGGTGCTTCACCCTTCAAAAATTTGTGTTTGAAAATGTTTTGAGGGCCCAGAGGTGGTGGACTTCTTACGGGAAGCTATTTAGCTAAAATAATAAAACAGCAAGCAATGAGGACAATATCAAATTCAATTATCAAGTTGAGTCAACATCAAACAAGTGGTAATGATTTGTCTATACTACTACAGTTTTATTTCTCTAACCCAATTCATAATTGATAACGAGCAAGAATTTGGTCTTTCCGGGTTTGTCTCTCGCAAGTCAACATAATATCAACAAATTTTCAAATGAAATTTTAGCATCAACAATTCATTTCCTCAAGTATTCACAAGATCAATAAACAACAATATAAAGCCCTATTCTATACTATGGCTTTTGATTCTCTCAAGTAAAGTGTTCACAAAGTCCAAAGTATAGGGGTATTATTTATCAAATATACATGGCTTGAGTATAGCAATATCTTTCTCGAAACTACAATGATCAAATGCTCAACAACAAAATTTATGGTCAACATTATGAGTTTCGTCACTGAAATCACTCCCTCGGGCATCAACAACAACAAAAATCTTTGTTTGTTCTATTCCTTTCGATACTATCAACATGGAGCAATAAAAAAAATTATCAACAACGAAAGCTACAAAGTTCGAATTATGATTACATTCTCTCTCAACACCAATCCTTTATTTTCAACATCAAGCCTTTATCTATGTCAAGATTATCAACACAGTTCAAGATTCAATTGCATGGATTTCAAGACAACAAAACCCAGATTTCTTCGATGGAATCAACAAGATTCAGCATAGGTCTCTTCTTTTTTGAACATCAAATTCAAGGGATATAATGTTCAAACAACAATCCCAAACATCAATGGCTAAACTTATATGAGATTAACAACTACGATTTGTTTCATGAAATGGTCAACAACAAAGATTCATGGATCACACTATCAGAAAATTCCAGGAGGCACAAATCTCAAGCAAGGGTTTAAAATATATATCCTCAAAACAAATCAGACAGGCATAAACCAGATTTAACAAAGAGCACTAGTTCAAGATTGAAATCAAAATTACCACCAAAGTTCACAAAGTTAGAGTGTACCAGAGCAGGGATTTCATAAGATCAAGAATTATTTCTGAGTAAAGATGTAGAGTTAAGATAGGGGGTTTTAAGTACTTATGCAAGAATTACAAGCAACAAAAGGAAAATGGAGCTAATCAATGAAGGGTTTGAATAAGCACAAACTAAAATTAGCACAGGGAGCTGGGTGAAAAGTAGCACCGGTGAGCATTGGTGTGGTCTGAGGTCGGCGGGATGACCCCCGATCGAGCTGAAAGTGGCAAAGCGATGCAAACTAGGAGGCGCAGAAGGTGTGAGCTGAATCATAGACAGTAGCGACTGGAGTAGCTTAGCGGCGCAGTGTACTGATTGTCGTGAGCGAGTTGATGAGGCTAGTAGGCTGCGTCGCCGAGTTGCGCGCTGTCGACAGTGGATTGGCAAAGACGGTGAGATTGGCAGCTGGAATGGTGTTGGTGTGACCTAGTGGCGACTTGGGTTGCGGTGTCGCGTGTCTGGAGTTGCTGCAGGAGCTCTGGTTCATTTTTTTTCTAGTTAAGGAAAAGTCTTTGAAGTTTGGATCCTATTTTTTTCAATTTTCTAGAGAGAAGAAGTGGGTTTCCACGTTTTAACCAAAACAAAACAAACCGGCCTTCACTTTTAGTAATGATAGGGACTCTCACAAGACACAACCCCCACAACCCTTAAAATTATTTCAACCATTCATGTCACTGTCAACACAATTCTCAAAAAAAATTCAAACACATCAATGACTAATACATCAATGGAGGTCACGGGATCCTCTTTTGCAGAGGTCCCAAACATTTTTCCCTCCACTTTTCTAGAGACAGAAAAACAATTGAGTCTTCTTCAGAGCAAAGAAATGGGTTCACACTTTCTAGAAAAAGGATAAGGAAACCCTCAAATATTCTAGCAATAAAGAAAAAGAAATGAGCCTCTAGTTTGTTGACCTTTTCAGAACAAAAAAAAAAGGGATCAAGGCTATTGAGGTTTATTTATTTTTTTCAAAAGAAAAACTAGAATCAAAATAATGAAGAAAGGTTGCATACGCCCAAGCAAGGTACAGGATAATACCAAAAGAAATAAATAAATAAATCAAAAGGTACAAAAGTGTGTTGACCAAACATGGCATAAGAGCAAAAAAAAAAAAAAAACTTCTTATCTTTATTAGTTGTCAACTTTATCCATAAATAATTATAAGTTGTCAATCTTATCCATAAATCACATGGAGACAAAATATTTCTGATGGAATGAGACAAGACATGCCCAAGGAAGTGAAGCAAAGCATGGCTGAAGAAGTGAAAATATGAATGTCTGATAAATTCAAAATTTTCCACACATGCAAGGTACAAAATATAAGAGGGGTTAACTTGAGCCCATTAAATTAATTCGATCAATCGGAGCCCAATCGAAAAGCCTACAAATTAATGGGTCTGGAGAAATTATCACCAAGTGGCCTCAAATGAATTCTATTGAATGGACTCGCGGGAAAGTCAACAAATTGGGCCAAGGAAAACTATTGGGCTTGTATCTCTAGACAAAGTCCAACAAGCCCATCTGAGAAGGTCTAGATCATAGGGGCATCCAAGAAAGTTGATCGTTGCTTTCAGAAGAGATGAAACCCTCGGAGGAGATCCATTCTCCAGATATTTGCTTAGTCTCAAAAGGGTTCGGAACCATGAACCTAGAGACCTATTTGAGCTCAGACTCAAAAAGGTTTGGATCCAGAATATAGAGATCCGAAGCGCTTGGCTTCGAATAGATTCGAACGCAATCTAGAAGTTGCTCCATTAATGAGTCCTAGAACACATGCAGGTCAAAGCTTTCTGGGTCTGCACACCAGAACCAGGGGTGTGACAGAGTTCGAACAAAAGACTTGATCCCGAAGATGGTGAGTGGAGATAAATTCACTCTTCGGTTAAACTAGTCTATACCCGAGTTATGTGGCACGATCTAGAGGTTCTTGAGACTCGGCAATATTTACGGCAAGATATTTTCTTGAATTACCCCTGACCCTTCTGGATAGGGCATCCTCTAGGACTACCCCTAACCCTTTGGGATATTGGGATCATTGGTTAGGCGTAGCTAAGAAGAAGGGTTCGCCGAGAGGTTGATCTCCTCTTCGGTGGTTTGCCTCATCCTTGGAGAGGTCACTTCCTTAGACAAGGTAGTTAGAGGAAATATTCCTCATGTCTTTACACATGGGATCCATCCTAAATCATGAGATTCCTATATAATAGCACCTACCCATAACTTTACAAGAGATGGATTTTTGAGAGACAATTTTGGGAAAGAACTAATTTCCCTTCTCAATTATCTACCTTGAGAGTGAAAGTGGTAGATCCATGGGAGAGTCTTGCCATTATTCTCTCTCTAACTATTTTGCCTTCTTCTTCACCAATCTCTTATCTCTATCATCTCTTTGACATTGTGCTTCTAGTTGCAACCATTCCAGAATCTAAATCTCTTATCATTTTGACGCAGCGTTGTAATGGAATGAATGACTAGATATCGTTCTAGTAGACGAAGGGGAAGATATCGTTCTTCGGACGGTAACAACTCGAATTCACGAGCAAAGATAAACAACCTTGCACACAAGGCAAATGGAGAGAATTCTGGTTATATTCTTAAAAAAAAAAACTTCTTTTCTTTCTATATTTTTGCCACAGGGCTTACAAACATATTTATACTAACTACTAGATACTCAAACTGTGAATTTCCTAATACAGAAATAAATACTAAAACACTCCTTTAAACTCTTGTACCAAATACAATGTATCAAATACAAAGAACCTAACCTTTAGACCTGAAGAGTTTGAAAGACATGAATACAATCCAATGTATCCATGAATACAAGGAATGAAATTATCCAATGTATCCATTAATTAATTTTCCTTTGAACTTGAACCTGTTCTGCATCAGTCTCCCCTTCTTTGAAAGAACTCGTCCCGAGTTAACTAGAGGAATTGGGATATCTGGAGTCGTATGATACGCAAATAAGTCTTGGACATTGAAAGTTTTGGAGATGGCTAAATCTTCTGGAAGATCCACCACATAAGCATTATCATTGATCTTCTTCAAAATGCGAACAGGACCAATCTTCTTCTGTTTAAGCTTACTGTATGTGCCCACTGGAAACCTCTCTTTGCGCAAGTGAACCATTACCATATCACCAACTTCAAAAGTCTTCACTCGTCGATGTACATCTGCGGCGGTTTTATACTTCGCAGCTGATTCTTCCAATTTCTTTCGAACATCTGCATGAATGTTGGCCACCTTTTCCACCATATGATCAGCAATGATACTCATTCCTGGAAGCTTGGGAAGAGGAACCAAATCTAAGGTATGCAGCGGGGATCGAACATAAACAATCTCGAACGGAGACTTTCCAGTCGAACGGTTTGGCACATTGTTATAAGCAAACTCCGCTTGAGAAATAACAAAATCCCACTGCCTTGGACTTTCTTGACACAAACTCCGCAAAATATTTCCCAATGTACGATTCACTACCTTGTTTGACCATCGGTTTGGGGATGACAAGTAGTACTATACTGCAAAGTTGTATCCAGCCGCTTCCAAAGAGACTTCCAAAAATAACTCAAAAACTTGCTATCGCGATCGGAAACTATAGACTTTGGCACACCATGGAGACGAACTACCTTGCGAAAGAATAGTTGAGCAATATTGTTGGCATCATGTGTTTTCCTGCAAGGAATAAAATGCGCCATCTTCGAAAACCTATCAACAACAACAAAAATAGAATCCGCACCACGCTGTGTTCGCGGAAGACCGAGAACAAAATCCATGGACAGATCCTCCCAAGGAAATTCTGGAATAGGAAGAGGCGTATATAATCCAGTATTTTGTGCTTGACCCTTCGCAGTCTGACATGTGTAACAACGCTTCACATACCTCTCCACATCTCTTTTCAACTGAGGCCAATAATATCGAGATTCGACCATAGCGATGTTCTTGTCTCGCCCCAAGTGCCCTCCCAAGCCTCCACCATGAGTTTCTCGAATAATGTGCTCTCGCAAAGACCCGCGAGGAATACAAAGACGATCATTGAAGAATAAAAATCCCTCAAGTAGCAGGTATTTGCTAGATTCTTGAAAACCTGAATTGCACTGTGCCCATGCATCTTTAAAATCCTCATCATCAGCATAAAGCTCTTTCAAATATTCAAAACCAGAAATCTCATTTTTCGCAATGATAAGTAAAGAAGCTCGTCGACTCAACGCATCAGCTACTTTATTTAATTGACCAGATTTGTGCTTAAGAGAAAAGGTAAACTTTTGTATATAAGCAATCCACCTGGCATGCATTCGGTTTGGCTTGGTAGCATTCTGAAGATACTTGAGAGCTTGGTGATCACTGTTTAACACAAATTCCCGTTGAATCAGATATGGCTCCCAATGGTACAAACTTCGTACTACTGCATACAGCTCTTGCTCATACGTCGTCCACTTCTGTCGAGCATCACTAAGTTTCTCGCTGAAGAAGGCTATGGGTCGGCCTTCTTGAGAAAGAACAGCTCCAATGCCAATACCGGAAGCATCACAATCAACCTCAAACAACTTATCAAAGTCGGCATGGCTAAAACCGGTGTTGTGGTCAACCTCTCTTTCAAAACCGCAAAGCTCTGTTCTGCAGCATCAGTCCACACAAATTGCTTATGCTTCATGCAATCTGTGAGTGGGGCAGCAATGGTACTGAAATTCCGCACAAAACGTCTATAAAAAGTTGCCAAACCATGAAAGCTGCGTACGTCGGTAATGGACTTTGGGGTTGGCCACTCTCGAATGGCTTTAACCTTAGCCTCATCAACCTTGATCCCTTCGGCACTCACAACATAGCCCAGGAAGATCAAGCTGTCTGTCAAAAAACTGCACTTCTTCAAATTCACATATAAATTGTTCTCATGCAAAACATTGAAAACTTTCCTCAAGTGTTGCATATGCTCTTCTTCATCATGACTATAAATAAGGATATCATCGAAATAGACAACTACGAACTTTCCAAGAGGCTGGAATACTTGATTCATTAATCGCATGAATGTACTCGCGCGTATTAGAAATCAGAATGCATAACAAGCCACTCATAAACTTACTCTTGTCTTGAATCTGTTTCCACTCATCACCGGGCATGGATACTGTACACTCAAATCGATGGCTATTACATTTTCAAATGATACTTTGACACTTTCGAACTCACTTTCATTATCCAGCATTATCATCTAACCTTGGTATAGGAAATCTGTACTTTACCGTGATCTTGTTGACGGCTTTACTGTCAATGCACATCCTCCAACTTCCATCTTTCTTCGGAGTTAGCAAGGCTGGCACTGCACACGGACTCATACTCTCTCTGATTAGACCTTTCTGCAGCAAATCATTAACCTGGTCCTGCAAAATCTGAAACTCTTTCGGACTCATTCTGTAATGTGGCAGGTTCGGTAAACTTGGAACTTCCGGAGAACAAAATCAATCTCATGCTGGATGTTCCGCATAGGAGGTAACCCTGCTGGCAGCTCGTCTGGCGCAAGTCCCTGAAACTCGGTAATTAATGGCTTAACTCGCTCTGGTATCGCAATGATAACTTTTTCTTGTTCTTCACCCTTGCCACTAAAGCATAAACCAACTGCGTTTCCTTGACTTTCTTTTATAAAATCTGGTATTATAAGAAAAGATTCTCCTTGGATTGGGAGGCTGTTACTCGAATTTCACGCCTCATAGGAGCCAAGACAACTTTTACTTTATCCTTGTAAAAGGTGTAAGTATTCTCCTTTCCCCTATGCACAGTGTTCAAATCAAACTGCCACGGCCTACCCAACAACATATGACAAGCATTCATGTCGACCACATCGCACAAAACCTCATCTCTATAATTTGGCCCAATAGAGAAAGGAATAACACATTGTTCTGTTACTTTTGTTTCATCGACATTGTGATCCAGCCAATACTATAAGGAGACGGATGTTTCTTTGTTGGAAGATTCAACTTATCAACCATAGTCCTTGACACGATATTTTCACTACTACCTCCATCAATAATCAAATCACAGACTCGCTGGTTGACGGTACAACGAGTTTTAAAGATATTGTGCCTCTGAACATCCTCTTTCCGTGGTGTGTACATCAAACGCTGTACAACAAGCGATACACCCTCATCTTCATGGGTCCATTCTGCTGGATCTTCTTCTTCGAAATTCTCCTCCTCTTGTCTGCCTTCTTCTCTCCTCATGCTCAACTATGTTGGCGGTACGTCGCTTGGGGACAACGATTAGAATAGTGTCCAACTTCAAAAAGCAATAGGAAGGTGAAGACACCCTCGAATATGTCAAGCGGTTCTAAGACAAAGCCGTGGACTGTCATGAGGCTATGGAAGAAAGCTACTTGGTCCAAATCTGTGTTGAAACGGCATTGAAGGGTACAAGATGCTTCTTGTTAATCACAAGCTACCCACCTTCTCGGTACTAATTGAAGTAGCTTAAAATATCAACATAACTCAATCTCAAGAGATCGGGTTCAAGACTAGTTATAAAACCAACTTTAAGTCATCCCCGAGGACCTTCTGCCACTGCGATTTTATCATTTTCTACCCGAAAGTCGCAAGGGAAGGGATTCAAAGTTCAGAAGAGGAAGAGTTGCGAAGATGACACTCATTTTCCATGTAGTGTTGAGGAGGTGAAGCCTTTAGTCAAAGAATGGGTGACAGACGGGGAATTGAAGTTATCTCATATCGAAGAGCTTTTGCCGAAGAAGGATATGAGGGCCCTAATTATCGTGTTTGTCACCAATTACTAGGACCCGCTACAAAAAAGTGTCGGACACTTAAGAAGATCTTTAGAAAGAAAGTTGAAGTAGATGAGCTAAGGTTCTAAGAACAGGGGCCCTAGGTTTTTTTAGAAAACGTGGCTATGATGGCATATAACGGGCAAATGATTGAAACAATTGAAAACTCAAAGGATGAGAAGCACTTCCTTGAAGACGCCCTAGAGCCAGAGGATAAAGAGCACTCCCTTGAAGACGTCCTCGAGCCAGAGGGTGAGGTGTGTTCCCCCGAGGACACCCCCAAACCAGAGGATAAGGAGCACTTCTTTGAAGAAGTCCTTGAGCCAAAAGGCAAGGAAGTTTCTTATGGTGAACCCTTCGATCTAGAAGGAGGAGTTGGTTACGAATCACCTTTCAATCCAAAAAGAAATCATTATGTTTGTATGCTATCATACTTCAATAAGACCGAAGAGTTGGTCAACTATGAGCCACCAAAGGGTAGAGAAAGATCTGGATCACTATGCAAAGACTCTCCAAACTAACATTAAGTTTAAACAGTTCTTCGATTAGCTTGGGGCTTTTCAAGGAGATGAGAATTGAAATTACCAAGTCCATTATCAACATTGCCGAGGCACACCATGATGGGGGCATGACAGTTGAGGGATCTATTCCGATAAAAGCAAAGAAGCAAGCTAGTGCTATAATCTTTTTCGAGGCAGACCGGATGTACCCTTTTTCACACAATCGACCATTCTATGTTGCAACTTACATCAATGAGATTGAATTCAAGAGGGCTTTACTAGATAATGAAACTTCCATCAATATCATGACCCAGGAAACTCTAGAGAAAGCCAATATCTCTAAAGACCGCATCATGAAACAACCAATAGTCATCACAGGTTTCGGAGGAGAAGAGAGAGTTACTCTGGGGTATGTGACAGTTGATTTGGCTGTAGGGGTGATTCGCTTGGAGACCAGATTTCATATCAAAGCCAAGTATGGTGCCGTACCTTCAAGTTATCATCAATGTGTCAAAGCCAAGTGGGGAAATGAGACAGTGACTATAGAGGCTTCGAAAAGACTCTTTGATACATACGAGCCTTATTACTCGGATGCCAAACCAAAGGGCAAGTCAAGCAAATGACCATTGTCCCAGCTTTTTTCCTTGACCAAAAACTCTCCTGTCCCTCGGAAGGTGATAAAGGTCCGAGGGGGAGACATGACACTATACTACTCATGAAGGTGTGGGGGGTTAATTTCTTCCATAGTTGGCCCCAAGGTGAAGGAAGAGCCTCCCGACGAGGACATAGTGATAAAGCCCGAAATGGCTCCAGTAATGTATGCAAGATGGACCAAAGCCATAACCCGAGCAACTAGTGAAAGCTTTCCAAATGACCTCGCAACTCTAAGGGAAAGGGTCGACATTCCGTAGAAGAAGTCTGTCTATGACATTTACAATTTGTATTTACTGCATTGTCCAAGAAGTTCTATTTTTCTAATGTTATGAACAAATTTATTTCCTCCATATTGTGTATCTCCATTAGAAGTTTATTTTCTCTATATTGTGTATCTCCATTGTGTTATGTTGCTTGAGACAGTTTTCAATTTTTGTCACCCCTCGAAGAAGAAAGAGGAGTAGTAGACTCGGTTGCCAACCATAAGGGATCTTTCTTGCCGAAGAAGGAAGTGTGCTTCCATCCGGACTTGTGAGGGACATCCCTTGCTCCTAATAGTGTGAGCTTCGTGGATCTTTCTTGCTAAAGTAGAGTGTGTGCTTTCACTCGGACTTCCAAGAGACAGCCCTTGCTTCCGATAGTACGAGCTTCAAGGATCTTTCTTACTGAAGTAGAGTGTGTGCTTTCACTTAGACTTTCAAAAGACAACCTTTGCTTCCAATAGTGCGAGTTTCAAGGATATTTCTCACCGAAGTAAAGTGTGTGCTTCCACTCAAACTTCCAAAGAAGAACCCTTGTCTTTATTAGAGCGAGTTTCGAGGGCTCCAGGGTGGTGGACTTCTTATCGGAATCGAGTTTTGAGGGCCCAGAGGTGGTGGACTTCTTACGGGAAGCTATTTAGCTAAAATAATAAAACCAGCAAGCAATGAGGACAATATCAAATTCAGATTATCAAAGTTGAGTCAACATCAAACAAGTGGTAATGATTTGTCTATACTACTACAGTTTTATTTCTCTAACCCAATTCATAATTGATAACGAGCAAGAATTTGGTCTTTCCGGGTTTGTCTCTCGCAAGTCAACATAATATCAACAAATTTTCAAATGAAATTTTAGCATCAACAATTCATTTCCTCAAGTATTCACAAGATCAATAAACAACAATATAAAGCCCTATTCTATACTATGGCTTTTGCTTCTCTCAAGTAAAGTGTTCACAAAGTCCAAAGTATAGGGGTATTATTTATCAAATATACATGGCTTGAGTATAGCAATATCTTTCTCGAAACTACAATGATCAAATGCTCAACAACAAAATTTATGGTCAACATTATGAGTTTCGTCACTGAAATCACTCCCTCGGGCATCAACAACAACAAAATCTTTGTTTGTTCTATTCCTTTCGATACTATCAACATGGAGCGATAAAAAAAATTATCAACAACGAAAGCTACAAAGTTCGAATTATGATTACATTCTCTCTCAACACCAATCCTTTATTTTCAACATCAAGCCTTTATCTATGTCAAGATTATCAACACAAGTTCAAGATTCAATTGCATGGATTTCAAGACAACAAAACCCAGATTTCTTCGATGGAATCAACAAGATTCAGCATAGGTCTCTTCTTTTTTGAACATCAAATTCAAGGGATATAATGTTCAAACAACAATCCCAAACATCAATGGCTAAACTTATATGAGATTAACAACTACGATTTGTTTCATGAAATGGTCAACAACAAAGATTCATGGATCACACTATCAGAAAATTCCAGGAGGCACAAATCTCAAGCAAGGGTTTTAAAATATATATCCTCAAAACAAATCAGACAGGCATAAGACCAGATTTAACAAAGAGCACTAGTTCAAGATTGAAATCAAAATTACCACCAGAGTTCACAAAGTTAGAGTGTACCAGAGCAGGGATTTCATAAGATCAAGAATTATTTCTGAGTAAAGATGTAGAGTTTAAGATAGGGGGTTTTAAGTACTTATGCATAGAATTACAAGCAACAAAAGCAAAATGGAGCTAATCAATGAAGGGTTTGAATAAGCACAAACTAAAATCAGCACGAGGGAGCTGGGTGAAAAGTAGCACCGGTGAGCATTGGTGTGGTCTGAGGTCGGCGTGGATGACCCCCGATTGAGCTGAAAGTGGCAAAGCGATGCAAACTAGGAGGCGCACGAAGGTGTGAGCTGAATCATAACGCAGTAGCGACTGGAGTAGCTTAGCGGCGCAGTGTACTGATTGTCGTGAGCGAGTTGATGAGGCTAGTAGGCTGCGTCGCCGAGTTGCGCGCTGTCGACAAGTGGGTTGGCAAAGACGGTGAGGATTGGCAAGCTGGAATGGTGTTGGTGTGACCTAGTGGCGACTTGGGTTGCGGTGTCGGCGTGTCTGGAGTTGCTGCAGGAGCTCTGGTTCATTTTTTTTCTAGTTAAGGAAAAGTCTTTGAAGTTTGGATCCTCATTTTTTTCAATTTTCTAGAGAGAAGAAGTGGGTTTCCACGTTTTAACCAAAACAAAACAAACCGGCCTTCACTTTTAGTAATGATAGGGACTCTCACAAGACACAACCCCCACAACCCTTAAAATTATTTCAACCATTCATGTCACTGTCAAACACAATTCTCAAAAAAAATTCAAACACATCAATGACTAATACATCAATGGAGGTCACGGGATCCTCTTTTGCAGAGGTCCCAAACATTTTTCCCTCCACTTTTCTAGAGACAGAAAAACAATTGAGTCTTCTTCAGAGCAAAGAAATGGGTTCACACTTTTCTAGAAAAAGGATAAGGACAACCCTCAAATATTCTAGCAATAAAGAAAAAGAAATGAGCCTCTAGTTTGTTGGACCTTTTCAGAACAAAAAAAAAAAGGGATCAAGGCTATTGAGGTTTATTTATTTGTTTTCAAAAGAAAAACTAGAATCAAAATAATGAAGAAAGGTTGCATACGCCCAAGCAAGGTACAGGATAATACCAAAAGAAATAAATAAATAAATCAAAAGGTACAAAAGTGTGTTGACCAAACATGGCATAAGAGCAAAAAAAAAAAAAAAACTTCTTATCTTTATTAGTTGTCAACTTTATCCATAAATAATTATAAGTTGTCAATCTTATCCATAAATCACATGGAGACAAAATATTTCTGATGGAATGAGACAAGACATGCCCAAGGAAGTGAAGCAAAGCATGGCTGAAGAAGTGAAAATATGAATGTCTGATAAATTCAAAATTTTCCACACATGCAAGGTACAAAATATAAGAGGGGTTAACTTGAGCCCATTAAATTAATTCGATCCAATCGAAGCCCAATCGAAAAGCCTACAAATTAATGGGTTCGGAGAAATTATCACCAAGTGGCCTCAAATGAATTCTATTGAATGGACTCGCGGGAAAGTCAACAAATTGGGCCAAGGAAAACCTATTGGGCTTGTATCTCTAGACAATGTCCAACAAGCCCATCTGAGAAGGTCTAGATCATAGGGGCATCCAAGAAAGTTGATCGTTGCTTTCAGAAGAGATGAAACCCTCGGAGGAGATCCATTCTCCAAGATATTTGCTTAGTCTCAAAAGGGTTCGGAACCATGAACCTAGAGACCTATTTGAGCTCAGACTCAAAAAGGTTTGGATCCATGAATATAGAGATCCGAAGCGCTTGGCTTCGAATAGATTCGAACGCAATCTAGAAGTTGCTCCATTAATGAGTCCTAGAACACATGCAGGTTCAAAGCTTTCTGGGCTCTGCACACCAGAACCAGGGGTGTGACAGAGTTCGAACAAAAGACTTGATCCCGAAGATGGTGAGTGGAGATAAATTCACTCTTCGGTTAAACTAGTCTATACCCGAGTCGATGTGGCACGATCTAGAGGGTTCTTGAGACTCGGCAATATTTACGGCAAGATATTTTCTTGAATTACCCCTGACCCTTCTGTGATAGGGCATCCTCTAGGACTACCCCTAACCCTTTGGGATAATTGGGGATCATTGGTTAGGCGTAGCTAAGAAGAAGGGTTCGCCGAGAGGTTGATCTCCTCTTCGGTGGTTTGCCTCATCCTTGGAGAGGTCACTTCCTTAGACAAGGTAGTTAGAGGAAATATTCCTCATGTGCTTTACACATGGGATCCATCCTAAATCATGAGATTCCTATATAATAGCACCTACCCATAACTTTACAAGAGATGGATTTTTGAGAGACAATTTTGGGAAAGAACTAATTTCCCTTCTCAATTATCTACCTTGAGAGTGAAAGTGGTAGATCCATGGGAGAGTCTTGCCATTATTCTCTCTCTAACTATTTTTCCTTCTTCTTCACCCAATCTCTTATCTCTATCATCTCTTTGACATTGTGCTTCTAGTTGCAACCATTCCAGAATCTAAATCTCTTATCATTTTGACGCAGCGTTGTAATGGAATGAATGACTAGATATCGTTCTAGTAGACGAAGGGGAAGATATTGTTCTTCGGACGGTAACAACTCGAATTCACGAGCAAAGATAAACAACCTTGCACACAAGGCAAATGGAGAGAATTCTGGTTATATTCTTAAAAAAAAAAACTCTTTTTCTTTCTATATTTTTGCCACAGGGCTTACAAACATATTTATACTAACTACTAGATACTCAAACTGTGAATTTCCTAATACAGAAATAAATACTAAAACACTCCCTTAAACTCTTGTACCAAATACAATGTATCAAATACAAAGAACCTAACCTTTAGACCCTGAAGAGTTTGAAAGACATGAATACAATCCAATGTATCCATGAATACAAGAAATGAAATGTATCCAATGTGTTAGGTCCCGTTATTGTCAAATCCGGAGACAAACCTTTGTGCTTGATAACAATGTAATTTTTATATTTTTGTACTTCCCGCTCGAACGGGGCCTTGTGCGCTCGAGCGGAGATTGGAGGATTTCAGTATGTTGATAGGGCTGCAGAAGTACTGAAGGGTGTGAATTCGCGCTCGAGCGCACCTCAGCTTAATCACGCACATCTTTTGTTCAGGCCGCTCGAGCGGAGAGTGGAGCGCTCGAGCGGAGATCGCGAGTTTCAGATTCCGGATTGGATTCAAGTAGTTGGTTTCTTTCAGATCTGGGACTCCTTTTGATTTTCTATAAGTAGATGGTTTTCATCTCAAACCAGAAAAAACTTTTTTCTAGATCTGATCCAAGAATTCTAGAGTTTGGTTTGAAGTTTTCTTCTGAGAGTTTGAGGAGTTTTCTTTGGTGTTCTTGAGAGAGTTCTAAACTCATGAGTTGAGATTCATACATCAAAGAGTTTGATACTGCATATTCAAGAGTGTTCTCTTCGGTGGGATCCGAAGATCATCACGTAAAGTTTCAAAAGGCGTTTGATTCTTTACGTAGTCGTTAATTCGACAAGAGAAGTTGTGGTGTGGAATCAACTTCAGAATCAGTTCCGTGACGAAGGCGTGGTGAAAGGGTTACAGAAGATTCAGAGACAAATGACTGGGTTGGGTAATTTGTATGGTTTTTTGTAACCTTGTAGTCCTTCTGTAGTGGATTGATTAGTGGCGGTTCGCCCGTGGTTTTTATTACAATTGAAGGTTCTTCAATTGTGGTTTTTCCACGTAAAAAATCGTTTGTGTTGATTTATTATTTATTCCTAAAAACAAACAAACTAAAATCACTCTCGTAAGTGCTTGATGATTTTAGATTGAGTGTTTTGGAATTTTTGGATTTGGAATTTTTAATCTTTATCTAATCACGAATCACATAGGATTTTCAATTGGTATCAGAGCAGGTCACTCTTTGTTTTATCAAAACTATAGGAGTGTGATTTTGTGTGACTAGTATTATGGATTCTATTCGTGAAGGTAACTCGACTCATAGACCCCCTTTACTTGACGGTACAAACTATTCTTATTGGAAAGCTCGTATGAGAGCATTTTTAAAATCCATCGATGAGAAAGTTTGGCACTGCGTTGTCTTTGGGTGGAGTGAACCTATTGTCACTATAGATGGCATTGATATTCCTAAACCCCTTGATAAATGGGACACAACTGATTACCAGAACTCGAGTTGGAACAGCAAGGCTCTCAACTCCCTCTTCTGCTCTGTCACACCTGAAGAATTCCGTCGAATTTGCACGTGTGAAATAGCAAAAGAGGCGTGGGATATTCTTGAAACAATTCACGAAGGAACTACCTCTGTCAAAAGGTCAAAACTTCAACGTCTCACATCTGCCTTTGAAACCCTTTTTATGCGCGACGATGAGACGTTTGATGATTTCTATGCAAAACTCAGTGATATCGTGAATTCCTGTTTCACTCTCGGTGAAAAAATCCCGGAAGCAAAAGTTGTGGGAAAAAATTTGAGGTCCCTTCCCGAGAGGTTCCAATCAAAGGTGACAGCCATTGAGGAGGCTCAGAATGTTGATACCCTCAAGCTCGATCAATTGGTTGGAAATTTGCAGACTTATGAAGCACACCAAATTTCCAAGAAAAAGCAAAAAGAAAGTATGGCTTTCAAGTAGTACTCATGAGACTGCAAAACCTCCGGAGACTGAATTTGATTTAGAGTCTGAGATGACGGCTATGCTTACAAAACAGTTTAAAAATTTTTTTGAAAAAGAAGCCTAATTTCAGAGCCCCTATTTCAAAAGATAAGAGTAATGACAAACCTAAAACTTTTCCACCAAAATTTGCTCAAACTACTGAAAAGAAGGTTGTTAGGGGGCCAGGGGTCAAGTGCTATGAATGTCAAGGGTTTGGCCATATGTCCCTTGAATGCCCTACGAAGAAGAATCGGAAGAAAGTCTACACCGTAACTTGGGATGATGAAAGCGGGTCGGAGCAAGAACCCGAAGAACCTGAATCTGGTGAAGATGGGGATAGTGCTTTCATGGCATTTTGGGCCACGGTTTCTCAACCTCTTCCAAAGCCTTCGGGATCAGCCCGTGGTCAGAACTTGCATCATGCTCCCACCTTTGATGGGACCAACTACCTGTATTGGAAAATCAGAATGAGGGCTTTTCTGAGAGCCTTTGAACCAGAAGGTTGGCAAACCATTGAAGAAGATACAGAAAGTGCAGATAATCCGGGCAATCAGAGAGCCCTAATCATGATTCGTGGAGCAATTTCTAATGAAGAACAGCAACGGGTCGTTCACTGCACAAAGGCTAAAGATGCATGGGAAATTCTGAGCCAATTCCATGAAAGAGGAGATTCACCTCCACCTCCATCCAACGACTTGTCTGCCTTGGTTGCTAGATTGGATGAGGTTAAGAAGAATGAGGAGCAAAGAGAGGTTGATGAACTATCTGAAGACATTGATGAGATCAATGGTGAAGAACTACAACAAGCTTACGAGAAGCTGTACGAGGAATCTCTGAATTTGTCTAAAACCAACGACAAACTCTCTCTCAAGCTCAAAACATGTGAGAGTGAGAATGTCCGACTCAAAGGAGAACTCTTGACAGCAAAGCAGAATGTCATCAAGATCTCAAGTGACAGGCAAGACTTATGTGGAAAACTTCTATCCTGTGAAACTGAAAGGAATGAACTTCTGAAGGTGTATTCCACATATGAAGAAAAGCTTGAAAGACTTGAGCTGTCACAAGCTGCATTGGAAGAGAAAGTCAGACAGAAAGATGAAGAACTCCGTATTGCTAGAGCAACAATTGCCATGTGGAACAAAGGTTCCAGATCTCTAGAAGACATACTCGGGTCTCAACAAATGGGTTCTGACAAAAGAGGGCTAGGCTATGGTGCGACAGCTCACAAAGGACAGGCCTCTACTTCACATAACTTGAAGACTCAAGCAAAGGGCAAATTGAAGATAGACCAGGTTGATTCTTCTCTTCATCAAGCAAAAGTAGGTAAGATCAACAAAAATGAGGTAAAACCTGTTTTTATTTGTCATCACTGTGGTAGGTATGGCCACATTCGTCCTTACTGTTTTGAACTGTTTGGTAAGGTGTCTCAAAAGGGTAGAAATTCTAATACTTTTTGGGTTAGGAGACAACCTTACATGTCTAGGCAGAACACCAAGACTAAAAAGATTTGGGTTAGAAAAGATGATTTGACTTGTTTTGTTGCTCACACTGCTCTAAAAGCACGTGACTCACACATGTGGTATCTTGATAGTGGGTGCTCTCGTCATATGTCCGGTAACAAATCCTATTTCACCTCCCTTGAAAAATATGAAGGAGGAATGTTACCTTTGGAGATGGCGGCACTTCTAGAGTCATTGGTAAGGGCTCTATAAGTGTTGCTGGTCTTCCCAAGCTAGATAATGCCTTACTTGTTGATGGCCTTAAAGCTAATCTTTTGAGCATTAGTCAAATGTGTGATTCCCATCATGAAGTATTGTTTTCAAAAGATAAATGTGAAATTTTGGATAAAAAGGGAAATACTGTTTTACATGGGGTTCGCACATCTGATAACTGCTATGGGATTCTTACTACTAATGATCTCACTTGTCATTCTGCCATCATAAGTAACATTGATCTGTGGCATCAAAGATTAGGTCACATGAATTTCAAAGACCTAACTAAGATAGCCAACAAAGAACTTGTGAGAGGAGTACCTAAACTAGGTAAGAATTTGAGCCATGTGTGTGGACCATGTCAGCTTGGCAAGCAAACCCGTGCTCCGCATAAAAAGGTGAACAGCTTTACAACCAAACGTCCTCTTGAATTGGTTCACATGGATTTAATGGGTCCTACTCGCACTGAAAGCATTGGAGGTAAAAGATACATTTTTTTAACTGTTGATGATTTTACTCGATTCTCATGGGTAAATTTTTTAAGGGAAAAATCTGATACGTTTGATGCTTTCCAGGCTTTAGTCCTTAAAATCCAAAATGAACAGGGTGTTTCCATTGGGCGTATCATAAGAATCCGAACTGATCATGGTCGTGAATTTGAAAATAGTTCGTTTTCGGATTTTTGTGATATGCATGGAATTAAGCATGAGTTTTCTGCACCTATTACTCCACAAAAAAATGGAGTGGTTGAGAGGAAGAACAGAGTTGTTCAAGAAATGGCTAGGGTCATGCTCCTTAGTAAGAGTCTTCCTCCAAAGTTTTGGCCGAAGCCTTAAATACTGCTGTTTATGTCATAAATCGTGTGTATTTAAGGCCCGGCACTTTACAAACTCCTTATGAATTGTGGAAGGGTTTAAAACCTAATGTAAAATACTTCAAAACATTTGGGAGTAAGTGTTACATCTTCAAAGATAGAGAGCCCTTGGGCAAATTTGACTCCGAAGTGATGAAGGTATTTTTCTAGGGTATTCAACCAACAGTAGGGCTTTTCGAGTCTATAACCTGCGAACTTCATCATTAATGGAATCTATCAATGTGGTTATAGATGACACAGGTTCACCTACTTCAGCAACAAATGAGGATGACAATGGTGAGTTTCCAATCTTGGATACTGAACCACAAAATCAAGGAGATGCTGCGGCTCAATCACAAGAAATTGTTACAGCACCATCCTCACAGGTAAGTTCAAGTCCAAAGAGTGCTCAAAAGGACAGCACTCATGTTCCTCCTGTCACCCAAAGTCCTGAACTTAAACCATCAGCAAGGGTGAAACTGAATCATCCAACTCAACAAGTGATTGGGAGTGTTTCAGATCGAATGAAAACCCGAAGACAGATTCGGGATGAGGTATCACATATGTGTTATGTTTCATTAATTGAACCTAAGAATTTAAAGAGGCCTTGCTAGATGATAGTTGGGTCAATGCTATGCATGAAGAACTAGGTCAATTTGAACGTAACAAAGTTTGGACTCTTGTTCCCAGACCTAGAGACATGAATGTGATAGGTACCAAGTGGATCTTTAAAAATAAATCTGATGAGAATGGTACTGTTGTGAGGAATAAAGCTAGGTTGGTTGCTCAAGGCTACACACAAGTAGAGGTATTGACTATGATGAGACGTTTGCCCCAGTTGCACGTCTCTAATCCATTCGCATTTTACTTGGTGTTGCATGTTTCCTTGGCTTTAAATTGTTTCAAATGGATGTGAAAAGTGCTTTTCTGAATGGGTACTTAAAAGAAGAGGCATATGTTGAGCAACCAAAAGGGTTTGAGGACCCTAAATGTCCTAATCATGTCTACAAGTTAGACAAGGCTTTGTATGGGTTGAAACAAGCCCTTCGGGCTTGGTATGATAGGCTTACTACCTTTCTTCTTGATAATGATTTTCAAAGGGGTAGTGTGGATAAGACCTTATTTGTGAAACATACTAAGTCTCATATTCTTGTTGCTCAGATATATGTTGATGATATTGTGTTTGGTTCCACTGCTGATCATCTTGTGAAATATTTTTCGGATTGCATGACACATGAGTTTGAGATGAGCATGATGGGAGAGTTGTCTTATTTCTTGGGTCTCCAAATTAAACAGTCTCCTTCGGGTGTATTTGTTTCTCAGTCTAAGTATGCTAAAAAATCTTGTGTCAAAGTTTGGTCTTGAGTCTGCCAAACATGCACGCACTCCCATGAGCACCAGTCTTCACCTTTCCAAAGATTCCTCTGGTATTGATGTTGATCCTACCCTTTATAGGAGTATGATAGGGAGTCTGTTGTATCTCACAGCCAGTCGTCCTGATATTTCCTTCAGTGTCGGTGTTTGTGATCGTTACCAAGCCAGTCCTAAAGAGTCTCACCTTCTTGCGGTAAAATGCATCATCAAGTATGTAAATGGGACCTTGGGGTATGGGGTTTGGTTTTCCACTGATACTACAGCCGAAATTACTGGTTTTTCTGATGCCGACTGGGCAGGGTGTGCTGATGATAGGAAAAGTACATCCGGGGGTGTTTTTTCTTGGGAATAATTTGGTTTCTTGGCATAGTAAAAAGCAGAATGCCATCTCTCTTTCCACTGCTGAGGCTGAGTACATTGCTGCAGGAAGTTGTTGTGCCCAAATGTTGTGGATGAAGCAAATGCTTCATGATTATGGAATTAAACAGAACACTCTCACTCTTTTTTATGATAACACAAGTGCCATAAACATTTCAAAAAATCCTGTCCAACACTCTCGCACCAAACACATTGACATCCGTCATCATTTTATTCGAGAGTTAGTGGACGAAGGCCTTGTTGTTTTGGAACATGTTTCTACTGAGCATCAAAAAACTGATATTTTTACAAAACCCCTTGATCTTCTTCGTTTTGAGTTTCTCAGAAAGACCTTGGGTGTAATGACTCAGTAACTAGGTTGTATCCTGTTTTTCATGTGAGGTGAGTGTGAGTGGTTGACTTACTGTTCTTGGATGTGATAATCTCTTTGTGATTGAGTCCTGATATCTTTGCATCAAATTTTATATGAACACTGCTCATGTTGCTTACAAGATCTTATTCATCTTTGTTCATAGCTCATTTTGAATGCCCACACTCATTTACTTCATGATCTCATTATGTACACATTTTTGAGATAAACTGTTGCAGGGGTTTCCGCACAAGTGATCAAAGTTCTCTATGGACCACTTACAGTGTTTCTTGTACTCTTTCAGAGGAATTGACCTATACTGGTATATCATGGGTGATGTTAAGTCTCTTAACCATCTACCATCCTATTTCACTTCCATGGTTTCTCCCTCAGTACATGATTTTCGGGCATTAGGAAAAGGCTACCTCAAAGGCACCAACCAGGCCATCATTTTGATTTCATTCTTCTCTGGTTGGTCTCCATACTCTTGAGCGTGTATGCCACCAGTGAGTGCCCACAAGAAAGAAAAGTTAAAAAAAAAAAAAAAGAATCATTGTCTAAGGGGGAGCTTCTGCATTTACTCAACAAACACCCCGTGATTCCTAGTGGTTTGACTTTTCTTTGTGATGGTCAGTTACTCTTGTTGGAGGTCCAGCCATCAGATCACTACGAGGATTAACTCTAGCTTAGTGGCTCTCAAGGATTGCACACACACACATTCTTTATATGAGCTCTCATGTGTGTTTTTGAGTTATGCATTCTCATGATGCGTATGGCTTTGATTCAATACTATCTGTTTTATTCATGAGCTGGTGTTTCATTTTTTTTCTCAAAATTTTTCAGGACTCATGATTGATGGGTTCTCGTGTCCTCAGGGTATAGTCTGACACCTGATCATCTTACTTGTCACAGGACTTCCTAGGTGTTTTTATTTTAAAAAAAAAAAAAAGGTTTTCCGCTCGAGCGGACTGTTCTACGCTCGAGCGTAGTTTTCACTCTTGCAGCAGTTTGGAAGTTCTGAGAGATGGTTTTTAGCGCTCGAGCGTTCCTTTTAGCGCTCGAGCGGGATTCGGTTTTCATTTTTGTACGCTCGAGCGGTACTCATCACGCTCGAGCGGACCAATTTCATACTTATTCCCTCTCTCGACTCTTCGAGTCATTTTTTTTTCCCTCTTTGCCTTCTCTCACTCTAGGGTTTTTCTTGTGGCTTGGCATTGCGGTCGATTTCGGTCTCTTTCTTCATCCTTCTTGCCGATTTGCTCTTTGGTAAGTGTGTACCTCTCTTATTTTCATTCCTTCCTGTAATTTCGACTAATGGGTGTTGGTTTTTGAGTTTTGTTTTAGTTTTGGGGTCTAGGTTTTGTGGATTCTTCACACACACACTCTCATTGTTTTATATTGTGCTTAATCTGATCATCTGCGCCAACATAATTGTGACCACCCATTCCTCCGAGGTCAAACAAGACCAAGGTTTCATTTTGACTTGCATCGCCCGACACCGGTCTATTGATCTCGCTTCTCTTATCATCAAAAAGATGATCGGTGCACATGCGCATAAGCAGCTAGGCCTTCCCTACGGTTGTTTGATAAACCATCTTTTGTCTGACCTTGGCACTCCTGTTTTAGACGATGATGAGTTTGCTTTTCCTTCGCGTCCTTTTACCAAGAGAACTGTGTCTCAAAGTCGAGCCCATATTAGGGGGGAGTCATCTAGGGTTGGTCCATCTGCAGGGATTGCTGCTAGTCTTGCTGAGGAGGCTGAATATGATGCCGCTGATGCCGGTGATGGTGATGAGGCTCCTGTTCCTCCTCCAGATTTTTCTATTCAGTTTCAGCGGTTTGCGGAGACTATGACCAGACGATTGGATTTTCTCGATGCACGCTTTGATGCATTTGATGGACGTCTTGGCCAGATGGAGCAGACCCTCGATCATCTTGTTCATCTCCTTCAGTCTCAGCAGCCACCACCATCCGATGCCTGATTTATGCTTCCCAGACAAAAAGGGGGAGAAGTTTTTTGGATATTTTTGGACAGTTTTGAGTTTTTGCACACAGCACAGATACAGATAGCTTATGGATAGATGTTTGGTTTTTTATTGGACTTGTGTACATTTTGGATATTTGGATGCACATTTGGATATTTGGACAGCATGCAAGACATTTATTTTTGGCTTGGTGGTGAATTGGATATTTGTTGGTTTCATTGATTTCATTGATGGTACATCCCTTTATTTTGGACATTGTGGATATTATGTTTTATATTTTTTAGTTCATATTCTTCCACAGTTTTGTTTGGCATGTTGAATGTTCTTTCACAGGTGCAAAGTTGAAGGAATGTGTTGAAATTGAGTGTTGAAGTTTCATGGCTGTGTTCTTGATCTAGTTGTGTGTTTAATAGAGTTTTGAGAGGTTGTTGTTTCTTTGTTTTTACTCATGTCTAGTGCGTGTGTTTAAGGAACTATGTTTAGATAGGTTTTGTCCGGAAATTGACAAAGGGGGAGATTGTTAGGTCCCGTTATTGTCAAATCCGGAGACAAACCTTTGTGCTTGATAACAATGTAATTTTTATATTTTTGTACTTCCCGCTCGAGCGGGGCCTTGTGCGCTCGAGCGGAGATTGGAGGATTTCAGTATGTTGATAGGGCTGCAGAAGTACTGAAGGGTGTGAATTCGCGCTCGAGCAGAATGTTCAGCGCTCGAGCGCACCTCAGCTTAATCACGCACATCTTTTGTTCAGGCCGCTCGAGCGGCGAGTGGAGCGCTCGAGCAGAGATCGCAAGTTTCAGATTCCGGATTGGATTCAAGTAGTTGGTTTCTTTCAGATTTGGGACTCCTTTAGATTTTCTATAAGTAGATGGTTTTCATCTCAAACCAGAAAAAACTTTTTTCTAGATCTGATCTAAGAATTCTAGAGTTTGGTTTGAAGTTTTCTTCTGAGAGTTTGAGGAGTTTTCTTTGGTGTTCTTGAGAGAGTTCTAAACTCATGAGTTGAGATTCATACATCAAAGAGTTTGATACTGCATATTCAAGAGTGTTCTCTTTGGTGGGATCCGAAGATCATCACGTAAAGTTTCAAAAGGCGTTTGATTCTTTACGTAGTCGTTAATTCGACAAGAGAAGTTGTGGTGTGGAATCAACTTCAAAATCAGTTCCGTGACGAAGGCGTGGTGAAAGGGTTACAGAAGATTCAGAGACAAATTGACTGGGTTGGGTAATTTGTATGGTTTCTTTGTAACCTTGTAGTCCTTCTGTAGTGGATTGATTAGTGGCGGTTCGCCCGTGGTTTTTTATTACAATTGAAGGTTCTTCAATTGTGGTTTTTCCACATAAAAAATCGTTTGTGTTGATTTATTATTTATTCCTAAAAACAAACAAACTAAAATCACTCTCGTAAGTGCTTGATGATTTTAGATTGAGTGTTTTGGAATTTTTGGGATTTGGAATATTTTAATCTTTATCTAATCACGAATCACATAGGATTTTCACAATGTATCCATTAATTAATTTTCCTTTGAACTTGAACCTGTTATGCATCAGTCTCCCCTTCTTTGAAAGAACTCGTCCCCGAGTTAACTAAAGGAATTGGGATATCTGGAGTCGTATGATACGCAAATAAGTCTTGGACATTGAAAGTTTTGGAGATGGCTAAATCTTCTGGAAGATCCACCACATAAGCATTATCATTGATCTTCTTCAAAATGCGAACATGACCAATCTTCTTCTGTTTAAGCTTACTGTATGTGCCCACTGGAAACCTCTCTTTGCGCAAGTGAACCATTACCATATCACCAACTTCAAAAGTCTTCACTCGTCGATGTACATCTGCGGTGGCTTTATACTTCACAGCTGATTCTTCCAATTTCTTTCGAACATCTGCATGAATGTTGGCCACCTTTTCCACTATATGATCAGCAATGATACTCATTCCTGGAAGCTTGGGAAGAGGAACCAAATCTAAGGTATGCAGCGGGGATCGAACATAAACAATCTCGAATGGAGACTTTCCAGTCGAACGGTTTGGCACATTGTTATAAGCAAACTCCGCTTGAGAAATAACAAAATCCCACTGCCTTGGACTTTCTTGACACAAACTCCGCAAAATATTTCCCAATGTACGATTCATTACCTTTGTTTGACCATCGGTTTGGGGATGACAAGTAGTACTATACTGCAAAGTTGTATCCAGCCGCTTCCAAAGAGACTTCCAAAAATAACTCAAAAACTTGCTATCGTGATCGGAAACTATAGACTTTGGCACACCATGGAGACGAACTACCTTGCGAAAGAATAGTTGAGCAATATTGTTGGCATCATGTGTTTTCCTGCAAGGAATAAAATGCGCCATCTTCGAAAACCTATCAACAACAACAAAAATAGAATCCGCACCACGCTGTGTTCGCGGAAGACCGAGAACAAAATCCATGGACAGATCTTCCCAAGGAAATTCTGGAATAGGAAGAGGCGTATATAATCCAGTATTTTGTGCTTGACCCTTCGCAGTCTGACATGTGTAACAGCGCTTCACATACCTCTCCACATCTCTTTTCAACTGAGGCCAATAATATCAAGATTCGACCATAGCAATGTTCTTGTCTCGTCCCAAGTGCCCTCCCAAGCCTCCACCATGAGTTTCTCGAATAATGTGCTCTCGCAAAGACCCGCGAGGAATACAAAGACGATCATTGAAGAATAAAAATCCCTTAAGTAGTAGGTATTTGCTAGATTCTTGAAAACCTGAATTGCACTGTGCCCATACATCTTTAAAATCCTCATCATCAGCATAAAGCTCTTTCAAATATTCAAAACCAGAAATCTCATTTTTCGCAATGATAAGTAAAGAAGCTCGTCGACTCAACGCATCAGCTACTTTATTTAATTGACCAGATTTGTGCTTAAGAGAAAAGGTAAACTTTTGTATATAAGCAATCCACCTGGTATGCATTCGGTTTGGCTTGGTAGCATTCTGAAGATACTTGAGACCTTGGTGATCACTGTTTAACACAAATTCCCGTTGAATCAGATATGGCTCCCAATAGTACAAACTTCGTACTACTGCATACAGCTCTTGCTCATACGTCGTCTACTTCTGTCAAGCATCACTAAGTTTCTCACTGAAGAAGGCTATGGGTCAGCCTTCTTGAGAAAGAACAGCTCCAATGCCAATACCGGAAGCATCACAATCAACCTCAAACAACTTATCAAAGTCTGGCATGGCTAAAACCGGTGTTGTGGTTAACCTCTCTTTCAAAACCGCAAAGCTCTGTTCTGCAGCATCAGTCCACACAAATTGCTTATGCTTCATGCAATCTGTGAGTGGGGCAGCAATGGTACTGAAATTCTGCACAAAACGTCTATAAAAAGTTGCCAAACCATGAAAGCTGCGTACGTCGGTAATGGACTTTGGGGTTGGCCACTCTCGAATGGCTTTAACCTTAGCCTCATCAACCTTGATCCTTTCGGCACTCATAACATAGCCCAGGAAGATCAAGCTGTCTGTCAAAAAACTGCACTTCTTCAAATTCACATATAAATTGTTCTCATGCAAAACATTGAAAACTTTCCTCAAGTGTTGCATATGCTCTTCTTCATCATGACTATAAATAAGGATATCATCGAAATAGACAACCACGAACTTTCCAAGAGGCTGGAATACTTGATTCATTAATCGCATGAATGTACTCGACGCGTTAGACAATCCGAATGGCATAACAAGCCACTCATACAACCCTTCTCTTGTCTTGAATGCTGTTTTCCACTCATCACCGGAGCGGATACGAATCTGATGGTAACCACTTTTCAAATCGATCTTTGAAAACACATTCAAACCATTCAATTTATCCAGCATATCATTTAACCTTGGTATAGGAAATCTGTACTTTACCGTGATCCTGTTGACGGCTTTACTGTCAATGCACATCCTCCAACTTCCATCTTTCTTCGGAGTTAGCAAGGCTGGCACTGCACACGGACTCATACTCTCTCTGATTAGACCTTTCTGCAGCAAATCATTAACCTGGTCCTGCAAAATCTGAAACTCTTTCGAACTCATTCTGTAATGTGGCAGGTTCGGTCAACTTGCTTCGAGAACAAAATCAATCTCATGCTAGATATTCCGCATAGGAGGTAACCCTGCTGGCAGCTCGTCTGGCGCAAGTCCCTGAAACTTAGTAATTAATGGCTTAACTCGCTCTCGTATCGCAATGATAACTTTTTCTTGTTCTTCACCCTTGGCCACTAAAGCATAAACCAACTGCGTTTCCTTGATTTCTTTTATAAAATCTAGTATTATAAGAAAAGATTCTACCTTGATTAGGGAGGCTGTTACTAGAATTTCACGCCTCATAGGAGCCAAGACAACTTTTACTTTATCCTTGTAAAAGGTATAAGTATTCTCCTTTCCCCTATGCACAGTGTTCAAATCAAACTGCCACGGCCTACCCAACAACATATGACAAGCATTCATGTCGACCACATTGCACAAAACCTCATCTCTATAATTTGGCCCAATAGAGAAAGGAATAACACATTGTTCTGTTACTTTTGTTTCATCGACATTTGTGATCCAGCCAATACTATAAGGAGATGGATGTTTCTTTGTTGGAAGATTCAACTTATCAACCATAGTCCTAGACAAGATATTTTCACTACTACCTCCATCAATAATCAAATCACAGACTCGCTGGTTGACGGTACAACGAGTTTTAAAGATATTGTGCCTCTGAACATCCTCTTTCCGTGGTGTGTACATCAAACGCTGTACAACAAGCGATACACCCTCATCTTCATGGGTCCATTCTGCTGGATCTTCTTCTTCGAAATTCTCCTCCTCTTGTCTACCTTCTTCTTCTTCATGCTCAACTATGTTAGCGGTACGTCGTTGGGGACAACGATTAGAATAGTGTCCAACTTCTCCGCAACAGTAACACTTATCACCTCGTAATGGAGCGTAAGGGTCACTCTGTGTTCTTGAACTACTTGTACTCGTCTTTGTATGAGTCTGACCTTTCCATGGGGCCTTGTTTTGATTCTGAGAAGCTTGACTCTGACCCGCTTCAGTGACTGCTTTTCCTTTACCCTACTCGGACTGATTTTGTACTGGTGAAGGCATGACTATCCTGGTAGAGGGCTGATTTCGAAAACCCATTCTTCTGGCTAATAGCAATTCGGCCCTTGTTGCCAATTGAATGGCATCCAGCAACATATGAACTGGTTGCATGTTAACCACATCCTGTAGATTTGTACGCAATCCATCCACAAATCGCGCCACCAATTGTCCTTCCGTTTCCGGTAAGTCGTTACGGGAGGAAAGTCGCTGGAACTCAACAGAATACTCATGGACTGATCTAGCACCTTGTTGACATCATTGGTACTGATGGAACAGAACCTGATCATAATTTGGAGGAAGAAAACGTGCGCTCATCAATTGCTTCATTCGGTGCCAAGCCCGAATCTCACTCTTGCCTTGTCGCATCCTAGACAATTGCAATTGCTCCCACCATGCAGAAGCACCGCTTTTCAGTTTGTACGCAACAAGTTTCACCTTCTTCTCTTCTTCGATATCCATGTAATCGAAGAACCGTTCTACTTCATTCAACCAATCCAAAAAATCTTCAATGTTTAACTACCCATTGAAGGAAGGGAGGTCCATCCTCATACGGTAGTTATTGTTGTTATACCGAACACCTTCTCTGGGCTCCTCGTACATTGCGATCTGCTCAAGATCATCATCTATTGAATCACCATCGTAAACTGGGTTGTTTACAACACGTCTAGGAGGAACCCCTAAGCGTCCAGGATTGTTGCCTACCCTTGGTTCACGAACATGCTAGCCGTGAGGCACAATAGGATCCTCTGTTTTGCTCTCTCGGCGTTGAGATTCAATCTATTGAGAAGACCAAGAATCTGGTCCAACTGTTGTTGTTGCCTCTCGATTGCACCCCACACAGCTTCATTGTTAGATTTTGGTGAAGTCTCACCATTGTTGGCCATTGAGACAATGGAGGACCTCGCTCTGATACCACTTGACGCAGCATTGTAATGAAATGAATGACTAGATATCGTTCTAGTAGACGAAGGGGAAGATATCGTTCTTCGGACGGTAACAACTCGAATTCACGAGCAAAGATAAACAACCTTGCGCACAAGGCAAATGGAGAGAATTCTGGTTATATTCTTAAAAAAAAAAAACTCTTTTTCTTTCTATATTTTTGCCACAGGGCTTACAAACATATTTATACTAACTACTAGATACTCAAAATGTGAATTTCCTAACACAGAAATAAATACTAAAACACTCCTTTAAACTCTTGTACCAAATACAATGTATCAAATACAAAGAACCTAACCTTTAGACCTTGAAGAGTTTGAAAGACATGAATACAATCTAATGTATCCATGAATACAAGGAATGAAATGTATCCAATGTATCTATTAATTAATTTTCCTTTGAACTTGAACCTGTTCTGCATCACATTTCTAGAGAATTCGAATATTCAGGCGACATTAAAATTTTCCTATGGATATTCGAAAATTCCGACGACCTTCAAATTTTCCACGACATCCTCGGACCCTCTCATACACTATCCTTATCAAATTTAGGTGTTTTTTCAAATAGTTTTTTGGCCCTTTTAACAGTTCAAAAAAGAAAAATTTACTCATAAATCCCATATGGAGGAATATTAATCTATTTAGTCCTAAGAGTTTTCTTATGAATCAATTAGTATCTTTTATTTTGGAAAATTGTACTTATTTGATTTGGGGCCATTTGAGATTAAGTGAATGCCCTTTTATAATCACTCAAAAAAAAAAAAAAAAAAAAAAGAACGCCCTTTTATGATCCATTTTTTCAATTTTTTGATTTTTTTGGATGAGAATGGAAATGTGAGATATGGAAGATTCTTTTTGAAGGGATTGGTGGCTAAGATGTTGGTTATCGAGCGTGAAAATCTACATTTATGTTAGTGTGATTTTCTGGTATTACATTGGAGTGTTACATTAGAGTGTTATTTGAAAATAGTACACTAAGGAGTTTTTGTGTGTTATATTAATTGGAGTATTACGTTTGAAAAAAATACAGTAAATAGTTTTTGTGGATTGTTGTGTTATAATGTTCGAAAAAAGTACACTAAGGAGTTTTTTAGTGTGTTATATTGCAATATTACGTTTAGAAAAAATACATTGAGGAGTTTTTTTGAAGTGTTACATTTAGTAATTTCAACATTATGAGAAAACTCATATTTGTCCCTCAATACAAAATATACGTGCATTTATATATTTGGTCCTTTATATAATTCACACTAGAATGAAACATTTGGGTCCATAAAAAAAAAAAAAAAGAACTAAACAGTTCATAAGATCACTATTTTGAATTTCTTGGTGCTTCACCCTTCAAAAATTTGTGTTTGAAAATTGTACAACCTTTTTTTTCTTTTTTTTGAGTGAAAAAATTGATATGATATTAAACTTTTTTAACTGGTGGCTAACATCTTAGTGACTTTTTAACTGTTTTTACTAGTTCCCAAACATCCTTTTCGTGGACTTTATTGAATATTTTTATCAAGTAAAGAAAAGAACTACAAAACAAAATAATAGACGAGCCAAATTATTGGCCATATGTCAATTGAGAACAAGAAGGGTTGTGAATGTGACTATAACCCCCTACCCATAAGTAACTCCATCTCTCTTCCGATGTACCCAAAAAAAATAAAATAATAAGTAACTCAATCGAAAGTTTTAACATAGTTGCAATCAAAGTAAAAATTGTAAATGAAAATAGTTTTGACAACTGATTTTAATTTGAACCAAAAAAAAAAAAAAAATCAAAAATAAAGGGAAAAAATGTGTTTTTTTTTTTGGAAAAATTTGTATTCCCTACTTCTTTTGCCATCATCTATGGCCACATTTGGCTTTCCCTAGCCGTTGCTCACCACTCCTAAGAGCCTCACATCTTGACAATTTATCAAATATATATATATATATATAATTTTTTTTGAATATATGTGTGAACCAAACATGGTTTTTGTTTTTATTTAAAAAAAAAAAAAACATTTATGTTTTCTCTAAAGAAAAAACAAGATACCTATTAGTGTTTTATTAGATAGATAGATGCTCTATGGGGGTGCATTAGAGGTGAAGGGTAAGAGGAAGGAGGATTGAGTTGGTGGAGCCTATTTGATCATGTGGTAGCAAATTATTTTTGAGTATTGAGGATATATAGTAGTAATTTTTTATTGTAAATTATAGCATATATATGAGTGATGCTATTTGCACTCATTTTATTTCTTTGGACTCTCACCTATCAAAATTGGTTTCTCATTTTGCTTTGAACACCTATCATAATTTTGATTATACCCCTGCTTCTTTAGACCCCACCCCGGCCACTCCTATATTTGGTAGCCATTTCCTAGCAACCACCACACCTCCCTCCTATTTTCCCCACCTCCGACAATCCCTTTCCATTCTCAACCATAGAAAGAAAGAGACGAGGAAGTGGGGGCTCAAGGTTGGGGAGGGATAGTAAGGCCAAGTTTGGCATCCTCAAAAGAATTCAAAAAGTCAAAAAGTCACTATCCTATTTAAGTCACATCATCTTATTTAAGTCACATCACCTCTCTAACACATCACTTCAAATCCAACCCAAATCCAACCCATATTTCATAAAAAGTCAAAAAGTGCACTTATTTAGTCTTCCGAAACTTGGCCTAAGGGTAGTCGGAGATAGAGATGGACAAAAGAGGGGCTAAAGTTGCCAGAAGTGGGCGGTGCCTTGGGTAAGCATGTTGTAAGGTTAAGGTTTTGGGAGGTTAGGAATAGTGATAAAATTGGTATTTTATGATATACTAAAACTAGCATAACATTCGTGCTATGCATGGCCTCAAATAAATAAATAAATAAATAACTTTTAAAATTAAATAGTAACAATTTTAAAATTTAGAGGATAAAATTAAAATTATGTAAATCAAGTTGTCTTCATTTAAAATATATTGAAGTGATGTTTTCATTATGTTGTCATTAATGTTTTATTTTAAATATTAACTAACAAATATGTGTGACATCATGTGATTTAGTAGATATTAGAAGAAAAAAATTTGTGTGAATTACAAAAATTACACTTACAATTATTTCATGTTAGAGTTTGTCAAATTATATAAGAACCTAAAACTATCAATTTTAATTTTATATTGAAACTCAATCAAAATGTGTTAAAATCAAAAAACAAATTGAAGAAAAAAATGGAAAAAATTTAGAGGGAGTAACACTGACACTCTTCAACGAGCTATCTCAAATCAAGTCCTCCATACTCTATATCATGCACCATTGCAAAATCTTTTCACTCTGCCCTACTGACCATCTCCAAGTGTCATTTTCAATTCCCTCCCTCAGCCCCACCCACTTTTCACAATCAAGCCCTACTTGAAAATCTCTATCCGAAAAAACAAAAATAAAAAAGGCTTAATGGTCTTGGGCTAAGTTTGGAGTGAATTTGTTGTAACTCACCCCTATCCCGTACAAGCCAAGTGACTCACTTGACCAATTATAATATTAAGAAAAAAATTATACAATAATTCTAGCATATCATGTGGTTATACTCACTTATTAATCGCCATTTATTATGTCTCTTCATATTTCTCAATCGCCCAGTATGAATAATTTATACTCCACCTTCTCCACCAGTCATACTATCATAGAGTATCATGTAGCCGTACTTCCAAACTTCCGAATAATTACCCGATACCAAGGGCTAGGTCAAAGATAAACAAAATATCATTGGACAAATTAATTTAAGAAAATATGTTTTATTATCCTATAAAAATCAGCCCAACCTACTCAGAATTCAGTAGGTGCAAATGTTATTATTTAAGATAAAAATAATTTGAGTAAGTATAATACTTTGTATTTATTATCATGGATTTATTCATTTATTTATGTTTTTATCTTTTGAATTTGCAGAGAAAAGATCGTAGATAAAAAATGAAGGGAAAGAATTTTTTTTTTTGGATGGAAAAATGAATTAGATAATTGTCAAAAAAATATATCCATTTTGTTTAGTTAATTTTATTTTACTTTCCCTAGATTCATTATCCAAAAGTAGCATAAATATGGTACACGAAACTTATTGTGAAGTTTAAATTTTATACAATTATTTTAAATATACGTGTATAAAATATATAACTTAAAATAGTTGTTATTTTCACTTATTTTTCAAATAAATTTTTTATTTATGCACAATTGATTGAAAATACAAAATTTATAAATTTTTAGGTAAATTATAAGATACAAAATCTAATTATTATCTAGGTAAATTATAAGTATACTTAATGCTAACTGTGAATCAATCCATTCATCCTGTCCAAGCTGTTCAATTAACAAATATTAAGGTCAAATTAGAGTTCTTATCTACTAAACATCTCCTTAGGTTTGAGAAATGTTTATAGATAGCACTAGATAGACTTGAGCCAAGAGAAGATGGCTTAAATTTATACCACTCAGTTTTTGCCAAACTAAAGTAATGTCTGACATTTGATTTATATTATTAATTATTGACCTAATTTTGACCTTGTCTATACCCATTCAATTTCGATGATATTATTTATAAAGGATTAGTTTAGTTAATTTGGGGGGGGGGGGGGGGGGGTGGGCTTTTAATATGAAGAATGGGATTGATTGTGAAAAGTGGGTGGCTTTTAATATGAAGAACGGGATTGGTGCCTACTTTTATTGACAATTCAAGTCAAAGAAGGTGTGCTTGCATAATTTTATTTGGTTGATTTTTTTTTTTAATTTAAATTTGAATTTGAGGGTTCATGGAGTACACCCCAAGTCTTGTTTTGATAATTTAAATTGTTCATTTTATAGGAACTTTAGTGTATAGCACTTTGAAAAAAATTTAAGACCATCAGATAATCATAACATTTTTATTGGATCGCACTTGTCTTTAAAAAGTGAATAATAAATATATTTTTTAAAAATAGATTATTCATTTTTTAGAGACAAACACGATAAAATGAAAAAATTACGATTATTAAATTAGCTTAATTTTTTTATGGATGACATATACAAAATGTCCTATAAAATAAATATTTCAAATCATCTAAATATGACCTGTGACAAGCCACAAGGGTCCCTTAAATTTATATTTAAACTTAAGAGAATCTCAACTCTTATACAGTCTCATGTTCAAAAGTGATCTAGTTTTTTATATGAGTAAGATTTAATTTTAAAGTGACCATCAATACTTTTTAGTATTATTGTACTTTTAATTTTTATAAAATTAAATATCAATTGTACAAAAAAGTCAATGCTTTTAAGAATAAATTGCGTGGCCATGGTGGCTCTTGGACCAACTCTAATCATCCTTAAAGATAACTCTATTTATATCTATTTTTTTTTTTTTGAATTTTTTTTTTTTAAGTGAGCCTAATTTTTCACTGCACCTTATTAAATTATTTAAGGTTACAATTTATTCTGAGAGTATTCTTTCTTTCTTTCTTTTTTTTCTGTCAAAATTACCTTTTTGAGGTACACTCAAATAAAATAAATTAAAAAATTCAAATTACTTTTGAAAATCACTTTGAATTTTTTTTTCCAGGTACATACTGGAACATGATCAGGGAATTCGACTCTGGAAAGAGAGAACAACAAAGGAGAAGGAGAAGGTGAACTTTGCGTTCAGACTTCCAAAACCGAACAATGTGAATTTGTTCATATTTCAAGAACCATTTGTTCGGCTATACACTGGCAAACAAGGTGAATTTGATCAGTTTTGAAAGTCCGAACAATAAAGACAAAAAAATATGTTAAATATTCACTTTTATGTAAAAAAAAAAAAAAGAAAAAAAAAGAAAAATAGAAATCAATAAATGTACTTTGATATTTATGTGAATACTTACCTCCTCTTTGATGGGTTCCTTCAAAAAACTATTTGGATTATTATTGTTTAGTTTTGTTCAAACTTTCTTCTATTTGCAGGTAACAATATAAGAAAAAATAGTGATGTTGATTATAATGGTGAGTTTTGATGTGGTGAATTAAAATTTTAGAGTAAGGAAGAAGAAGAAGAAGAAGAGAAAATAATTGAACTTGAGAAATAAGATAAAGAGATTTGAATAAGAATATGTATAATTGATTAGGTTGTAGTATGGAAAAAAAAATATTTTATTTTAAAATTTAATATGTGTTCTTTTTATTAATAAATTTATATTAAAATATAAAGAAATTAAATACAGGTGAGAGAATGAGAAAAAAATTAACAACACATAAAAATACAAATTTGTCTATAATAAAATGAAATAAAAAGTTGTGGGTGTTATTTTTTTCTTTTTTTCCATCTACAAGTAGTTCCTTTTAAAATACAATAGATAATTTTTGAATTCAAGAATCCTTATCCCATGTATTTATACTTTTATTTCATAAAGTCTTTTTTTTTTCCCTTAATTTACACTATTTTCTTAGACCCTTATACCCTTATATTAAATATTGATATTTAATATTGGGGGAGGAGAGAGAAGGGAAAGAAGCAAGGCACAGGAAATTCTATAAACAAATTAAAAGCATTGATGTTATTATTTTATATTATTGTATAATGTGAATATATTTTTAATTGACAACATATTAAAAATAATGTGAACGTTTTCTCTCATCTGATGTAAACCTTAACATTAGGGGTGGGCGCGGGTCGGTTGCGGCCACAGAACCTCCAATCCGCCATCCGTCCGCCAGATTGGCAGATTAAAGAAAATCAATTCGCATCCGTCCGCCAATCCGGCGGATGTGGATTGAGCGGTTTGGCGATTTGACGGATGGATGCGAATCGGTTTGGCAGTTTAAAATTTTATAAATTTTCAACATAATTCAACTTGTGCACTTCCTCAAAAAAAAAAAAAAGTATTACAGTCAATAACTTAAAAAAATATTACAATCATTGCATGTCTCATCCAAAGTAAGAAAGTTTGAAACTTTAGAATATCATAATCACTGCATGGCTCATCCACATACTACAATCATATCATGCCTCATCCACATAAAATATTATAATCTATGGTTCTTAAAATACAAAAACAATTCAAACCACCAAAACCATGAACATAGCAGTAGTAGAAATTATATGTCTTTTTATTGTTACATCTATATCTGTTTTTGAAAACAAAAATCAACCAACATATATCATATTTTCTATTTATTATTTTTAGAGATAGATTTAAAAACCAAAAAATATAGATAAATAATACGTTTATTTTTTTCAATTCAAAAAAGATATTCAAGTTGAAAACTTTTTTTCAATAGAATATTTAAATTCTTTTTTAATTGAAAACACAAACAAAATATTTAAACAAACTAAAAACGTAAAGTCTTATAAATTACTAGGGGTGCTCGCGGTTTGGCGGTTCGGTTGCGGCCAAAGGAATCTCAAATCCGCCATCCGTCCGCCAGATTGGCGAATTGGAGAAAATCAATTCACAACCGTCTGCTCGTCATCACGCATCCGTCCAAACTGTGGCGGATCGGTTTGGTTCGGTTTTGGCGGATCGGTATATCCGCTGCTCACCCCTACTTAACATCACATTTATCACAACGTCATCTGATATGAATATTCACATTCATATCATCTAATGTGAACATTCACATTCACGTCATCACGTACAGTCTTGTTTTATATTCAAATGAAAGTTGAGATTTGTGGTTGTGTAATTTGATGCAATGTTGATGTGAACCTTAACATCACATTTATCACAACGTCATCTGATGTAAACATTCACATTCACGTCATCTAATGTGAGTATTCACGTCATCACAAGCAGTCAACATTTTGATGCATGGAAACTATCAAAACATAATGACAATCAATAATAACCATGTTTAATTTTTTGTGTGTAATATATCAACATTAAATAGTGGTGTGTAGTTCATGCATTTTTTGGAGTGAAGATATTGGGAATAGAAATGGTCATGGGAAGTACCAAAACATAATGACAGTCAACATTAAATATCAACCCACTAGGCCTAGTCTAGTTGGTCACCATACCTTCTTTAGGGCTTAATTCAAAGAAAGTCACGGGTTCAATTTCCCTTAAGATGATTGAATTAAGGCAGTGCAAGCGCTTAGGTGCTTTGCCAAGGGTGGTGAGATTTTTTTCTATAAGTACTAATCTAACAACTAACAAGTAACATTTGTCGATCAAAAAATAAAAAAATCAACATTAAATATCAAAATTAATAGAGGTAGGAGAAATTTAGAGTGTTTTGGTCTTCTTACTTCAAATAAGACCTAATAAAATAGTCAAAAAAAATATGAATTTGATGAAATAAAACTCTTAAAAAAGAAATTTACCAAAAAAGCTCCCATTTTTTATATTAAAAAAATTAATATTTAGCAAATGACAAAATTAACATTTGAATTTTTTTTTTAGTAAGAGAGCCAAACTCAAGAATGCAAAAAGAGAGCTTTACCAGTAGGGCCCACGAAAGGGAGAAAGTACCTATCCCAGTTCAATCAACCTTTTAAGGCACCGTTTGGGAAGTGATTTTGTGGATTTTTTTTTGGCTATTTTAGTCACAAAAAATAAAATAGGTTATTTTAGTCACAACAAACAAAACATCACATCCAACTTATAATCATTACACTCTTCTCTCACAAAAAAAGTCAAAAAAGTCAAAAAATTCTTCCCAAACTAAGCTTTTTAGTCCATGCTAAAATAGTAAAAAAGGTTAAAAAATCAAAAAGTCAACCTACTTCCCAAACCAATCCTTAAGAGTCATTTGGTATTTTTGGTATTTTTGTCATTTGGCCAGAATTATATCATTTGGTATTTTTGTTACTTGAATAATTACAAAACTCAAAAAGTAACAAAAATACCAAATGACATAATTTATTTTAACCTCAACTTATTTTTTACAGCCCGAAGTACTATATATATTCATAATTTAAATGAAAAAGTCATAACTCATAACACTCTATTTTCTAAAATAAAAAAATAAATAAATAATTCTATAAATATAAAATTTGAACAGAACTAGACGGAATCCTCTCATTCTTTCTAGGGGCGGAGCTACGCCTATTGTACTGGGGTCAGTTGACATAAGTGAAGTTTCAAAATTTTGTAGAGCATATATAGGACTTTAACAAGAAGTTGGGATTTTTATAAATTAACCCTAGTGAAGCGATATATTAATTTTGATAAATTTTTATTTGTTCATAAATGGACCCCAGTAAACTACTTGTAATTAGTTTTGTCAATGTAATTGACAATATATGAAATTTAGAAAGTTTCTTGTAAATGTTAATGTCATATATTTGAATATTATATATATTTATTTTTATTAAATTTATTAACAATAAGTATGCTACTTCAAATAAAAATAATAATAATAATAATAAAAAATGAGACACCAGTCGTCCTTAGCATGACCGATTGAAAAATAAAAATAAAAATAGGACCCTTCTACTAATATGTCCTATTGCATGACTGTGTCGAACACGTATCAAACACTAGTACATGATCTATGGAGGGATATTCATGCGTCATATTTGTAGGTTATGTGAAATTTAATAATTGCCCCGCTGAACAAAATTTCTGGCCACGCCATTGATTCTTTCTGGTGGTACTCACCCCAGTTAACAAGTTTATTGTTTAGAATTTTTCAGAAGGTAAAAATAAAGAAATAATAAAAAAATAATAATAATAAGTTATGAAAAGGGTGAGGGGAGAGAACAGCAATGGTAGGTATCATGAAAAACCTTTCATGAAAATAATTACGAAAGTTTTGTGACCCTTGGATTACACTTAAAATAAAGCACCATACACTAATTAAGGTAATTCAAGAATTATAAATCTTTCATGATCATTTTCATGAAAAAAATTTTCATGATCCCTAACTTTTTTTCGTAAAAAAAAACATACATCATGGTAATATGGCAGAAGGTGGAGGAGGTGCAATTACAGGTGACATTATTATCAGTCCCCTCAGCCCAATTGCATGGATTTGCTTCTCCACTGAAGTTCCAATCATTATTTCCCAATGTCTTCCCAATTTGCTTCAAAGCTTCCACTGTGTAAATAATAATAATAATAATAATAAATCAAAATAATAATAAAGCAAATCAAGAAAACAAATCAAAAAGCATATACAATTTTTTTTTTTTTTTTTTATTTCTTCTTTTCTCGACAATGTTACATTAATGAAAAAATAATAATTAAAACGAGTGGATCGTACTTAAATCTACACCACACAGTCTATGTACTTGTATCACACAAAGAATTTCTTGTTTTTTTATTGTTCATCTATATGCATATACATAGAGAGAGAGAGAGAGAGAGAGAGAGAGAGAGAGAGAGAGAGTATAATGTTAAATTCACACCATTAAGCAAAAAAAAATACAGTGTAGTGTATGAAATACACTAAAAATAAATTTTTACCACACAAAATTTTCTTTTATTATTATTATTTGTGGGTATACTTTCTGTGTTTTAATTATGTGCATATAGCATATTTTTGATACGCATGAACATATATATCATACCTTCATCAGGGGGGAGAAGAGTGGCTGCAGAGGCAAAAGTTGCTAAGTAAATGAAGAGAATAAGTGGAGTGAAGATATGTGGGAAAAACATGTTGAGAGATGATGATGATAATGATGAGAGGAAAGAGAGCTTCTTATGCATTTGAACATCCATTCTATTGCTGCATTACAAATGGCTGATGAAGGGGGCCTCCTATTGTTTTATCATGAGAGAGAGAGAGAGAGAGAGAGCTTGAAGACGACACAAACATAGAATTGTAGGACAGAAATTTCATAAATACACTACAATTAAATCTAAGAGACTAAGACCAAGAATCATTCATAAAATCGTCTCGTGCCAAAAATATTAAAACGAAAATTTATTTTTTTAAAAAATTAGGATTTAACTCTTATAATAACATAAATTTTGAATTTTAATTTTACCAATTTAAACCTTAATATTTTAATTTGTTTTCAATTCAAACTATCTCCCTATTTTTATTAAGTAAATCTGACAAAAAAAAAGAAGAAGATATTTTAATCATTAAATTCAATATAAAATATACATAAAATATTAAAATACCATTTTTTGTTCATTTTAATGGCTAAAATATAATTTTTTGTCGGTTTTATTTAACGAAAATAATCAAACAGTTTAAATCGAAAATAAATTGAAAGATTATGACTTAAATTGATAAAATTAAAAGCGGAGGGTCCATTTTAGGGATATTTACCAATAAATCTATCTCATAAACAAATACTACAATTAGTTCTCAAGTTTTTTCTATTATAATTTATTAAGTCTTATTAGTGATAGTTTCTTTTCATGTGGTCTATTTTTTATTTTGATAGTATTTTGGTGGACAGCTATATCATTTTATTAATGTGATAGGTATAATATGATACTCCAATGTGATAGGTATTAATGTGACACTCCAACGATAGGACACTCCAAAAAAACTAAAAATTTCTTAATATACTTTTTCCAAATGTGACAACGTGATGAGTATGATGTGACACTCCAAAACTTTTACTCCAAAAAAATTAAAAAAATTTTAATGTACTTTTTCCAAATGTGATAACGTGACGGGTATGATGTGATACTTAAAAAAATAAAAATAAAAATAAAACTCCTTAGTATTAAAAATTCTTTAGTGTACTTTTCCTAAATATAATTCTAACGTGACGAGTATGATGTGACACTAACAAACTCTTTAGTCTACTTTTTGCAAATGTGACACTTTAATATGGTGGGCAAATGAGTCATTACACATCCAAAAAAAAATAAATGAATCACAATAAAAAAATATGAGACTATATGAAATACAAGTCCAAAATATGAGACTTATTGGTCCCTTTATTTTATTATAGGGATGAAACTCTAAAAATTTTTTGCAAATAAAATATAGGGAAAATTATACTGGTGGTCCCTTTATTTTATCCCTTATGTCATTTTGATCAATACACTCGCAATTGGCCCAATTTTGCCCTTTAATTTTATATTTTGTTTCAATTTGGTCCAATTAATAATATTGTCAGTATTTTTTAAGGAAAATTATTACTAAATTGGTTGAGGTTAACTAACTGAGTTGAGTAAGTTTATAATTTTGTCTTTAAAAATATGGCACGTGACACTTATGTGCGTATTTTTTATAAAAACTGCTAAGAGTTATAATCAATTGGACCAAATTGAGACAAAATCATAAATTTAAGGTCAAAATCAAGCCAATTGAAAATACAGGAACTAAAATAACATAAGAAGTAAAGTACAGGAACTACTGTAATTTGCCTTAAAATCTACACTTTGATTTGAAATTCTAAACAATTTTCTGGTAATTTTTTTCTTACTATAGAAAATTTGAATGTAACAATGGTACCATATCATCGTTGATATATGATATCACCATTCAATAATAGAATTGAACCTCTCTTTTAAATATAATCACCTTTTCTAACTCATTATATTAAATGACACATGCATAGTGATAGTGATAGTGATAGTGGGGTAGAATGCACTTATGGTAACTCTGATTGGTAAGCCATGCCTGCTCCACAAAAGACTAATTATAATACAATAAAAATGCAAGACACTTCCAATAATCTTCAATCCAGTTTGAGAAATTAGGAAGACCAAAAAAACATCTAAAAGCCAAAACTGGATAAAACATAGGATTTGCCAATATAGTTGAAACACATGGTTTTAGAAATACAAGTATATGTTGGGGAAAATAGATGATTTCCCACAAGTAAAATCAATCAATGAGAATAAAAACTAATGTAGAAAATTTAAATCAACGATGACACAAGAATTTTTACGTGGTTCCCTCAATGTGAGGTACGTCCACGAGATCGAAATCTGATTCCACTATCAACCAAGAGTTTTCAAACGATTACAAATGAGACACGAATAGTCTCACAAAATCACCCTTAACTGAATTCCAAATAATCACAAATAATCAAGAGGATAGACCTTACCAAATAGATGAACAAAAGTCTTTGAAACAGAGTTGTAGAAGACCACAAATCTGAACCAAACTAGCACCTTCAAGGTATAATCGAAGTTGTCAAAATGACCAAACACAGTGAAGCAAAGCAAAGCAAAATACACAACCACTATGCCAATGAAAACCACCAATTGAACTTTCACCAACTATGCTGCCACATAAACCAAAACCTACCAAAAATAATCATCAATTCAATTTGTAGCAGCTGCAACACTCCCCCGGAGAAAACAAAATAATGCAAGTTGTGAAAATATTTTTGATTCTTGGGCTTTTTATCAAAGCCCTAGCTGTTACCAAACAGATTATTAAATACCCATTGGGCCTCCAAAACTTAGATATAATATATTGAAAATATATTATAACCAACACCAAACCAAATCAAATATTTTAATAAACCAATTGGGTCCCATACTCCACTAAGAAGGTATACCCAACAATTTTCCCCCTATCGACTTAGGTGGAGACATCAACCATACCTGCGAAAGTTTGACATTTCAAATGTTTGTCTCTCGACAAAGTCTTACTCAACATATCCGAAATATTATCATCTGTGTAAACCTTTTCGAGTTGTAACAGTTTCAAATCTAACACATCATGAATCCAATGGTATCTCACATCAATGTGTTTCAATCTCAAATGAAAAGTGGATTTTTACTCAACTAAATAGCAGTTTGACTATTACAATAAAGCACATACATTTCTAACTTCAAACCCAACTATTGCAAAAATTTCTTCAACCATGGCTTTTCCTTGCAAACTTCCGTAATGATGATAAATTCAGCTTTGGTAGTGAAGAGAGCAACCCATTTTTGTAATTTAGATTGCCATGCCACAGTTCCCACTGCAAAAGTCATCACATACCCTGAAGTAGATTTCCTAGAATCAACATCACCGGCCATGTCGGAATCTGTGAACCCATCAAGCATCGGCTTACCATTCCCAAAACACAAACACACCTTCAAAGTCCCTCGAAGATATCTTAGAATCCATTTTATCGCTGCCCAATGTTCTTTACTCGGATTAGAGAGAAAATGACTCACAACACCAACAGAGTGAGCAATATCCGGCCTTGTACAAACCATGGTGTACATCAAAGAACCAACCGCTGAAGCATAAGGTATTTTCAGATCTCTTCATTTTCTTTCACACTTGCAGGACATTGATCTGAACTAAGCTTGAAGTGACCCGCAAGTGGACAACCAACCGGCTTTGCTTTATCCATGTTGAACCTCTCAAGAACTTTTTCAATGTAGCTTTCTTGAGACAAACAAATCAACCCCTTTTTAAGATCAAGAACAGTTTCCATACCAAGTATTTATTTTGCCAGTCCCAAATCTTTCATAGCAAAAGAATTGCTCAACTCTAACCTGAACTTGTTAATCATGGTAGTATTTTGACCCACAATTAACATGTCATCAACATAAAGCAAAAGAATAATAAATTTGCCATCTGAAAAAATTTTCACAAACACACAGTGATCCAAAGTGGCTTTAGAAAAACCATTATTCTTCATGAACGAGTCAAATTTTTTGTACCATTGTCGCGATGCTTGCTTGAGGCCATATAACTTTTATTCAATTTGTAAACAAATTTCTCCTTCCTTTTTCCACAAAACCCTCCGGTTGCTCCATGTAAATTTCTTTTTCAAGATCACAATGAAGAAATGCGGTCTTCGCATCAAGTTGTTCAACTTCAAGGTTCATACTTGCAGCCATGCCAAGTATAACCTGAATAGAAGACATCTTCACAACCGGCGATAAAATTTCATCAAAGTGAACACCTTTCTTTTGCCCAAAGCCTTTCACAACAAGGCGTGTCTTGTACCTTAAATTCTTGTCATCATTCTTCAATTTGAAGACCCACTTATTTTTCAGAATTTTCCTCTCCTTAGGCAATTTCACCAAACCGTAAGTGTGATTTTCAAATAAGGAATTCATTTCCTCTTCCATGGCCTTTTCCCAATCACCTTTCTTTGCATGCTCAATTGCTTCTTGGTAGCTCTCGGGCTCTCCTTGATCAGATATCAACACAAATTCATTGGAAGGATACTTTTTTGAAGGTTGCCGATTTCTTGTAGATTTCCTGAACTCAAGTTGTGGTGGCAGTTATTGAGTTGGATGCTTTTCCTCAATTTCGGGCTCAACTTTATTTGGCATAGCATCATCCTCCACATCTTCAATAGGTGGCTGCACATCTCCCCCATTTTCATCATCAACTGAAGATAAAGGAGACGGATCCATGTCAATGAGATCACTAGTTTTTGGCTTCGATTGATCACCTTTGCCAAAGTCTTCAATTGTTGGTCTTCAAGAAGCACAACATCACGACTTTGAATAACTTTCTTGTCGACCGGATCCCACAATCTATAACCAAATTCATCACACCCATAGCCAAGAAAAATACTTTATCTTGACTTGCTATCAAGCTTGGACCTTTCATCCTTTGGAATGTGAACAAAAGCTCGGCAACCAAACACTCTTAAGTGCTCATAAGATACATCTTTGTCAGTCCAAACTCTTTCGAGAACATCACCATTCAAAGGATAGGAAGGAGACAAATTGATCACGTCAACCACTCCTCACTGCCTTACCCCAAAAGGATCTTGACAATTTAGCATGTGAAAGTAAACACCTTGTTCTTTCCACAATGGTGCGATTCAACCTCTCGACAACGTCATTTTGTTGAGGAGCCTTTTTAACTGTCTTTTGATGCTGAATACCTTGGTTGCGATAATACTTATTGAATGACCCAATGTATTCGCCACCATTGTCTGTTCGGATGCACCTTAATTTCTGCCCTGTTTCTCTTTCAACCATGGCTTGAAAATGCTTAAACACATTTAGAACTTGATCTTTAGTTTTTAGTGCAAAATCCCAAACTTTCCTTGAAAGTACCAAAATAAAGTGCACCACTATGTGTTCTAACTTTTAAAGGACCACAAACATCCGAATGAATCAACTCCAAAATATTTTCTTTTCTAGAAGCAACATTTTTATGAAAAGAAACTCTATGTTGTTACCTACCAAATGATGAACACACGTTTTAAGATGTGTACCTTTCAAACCAGGTAGAAGCTCTTTCTTGAATAAAACTTGCAGCCCTTTTTCGCTCATCTGCCAAAGCCGCTTGTGCCACAATTCGGTAGAAGTATTATCTTCAAGTGCATTGACAACACCTTTACAAATTTTTTCTTGCATCGAATAAAGTGTATGAGTTTTCTTGCACTTACCCACCACCAAAGAACCCTTTGTGAGCTTTCATATTCCATCACCAAATATGTTGTTGTAGCCTTTATCATCTACCTTCTCGGTAGAGATCAAATTAAGGCGAATGTCGGGAACATGCCTCACATCTTTAAGCAACAACTTGTAGCCCAAATTTGTTTCCAAGCAAACATCATCCATGCCAACAATCTTGGACAAACCTTCATTACCCATTGGAACACACCCATAATCTCCTTTGGTGTAGGTAGTGAAGAAATCAACTCGAGAAGTCATATTAAAAGAAACATCGGAATTAATCACCCAATTGCTCTCTTGGCCCACAAAATTCACACAATCATCTTCATAAACGACCATGAGATCACCATTGGTAGTAATCGCCATTGTGTCTTCTTGCTTCTTATCCACACTTTTGTCATGCCTTTTCTTCTTGTTCTTGAGCTTTCGGCATTCTCGCTTCATGTGTCCTTTCGCATGGCAATAATGGCACTCAATGTATTTCATTAAAAGAGAACCATCTATTGATTTGTTACGGCTTTGATCACAACTATGAGGAGTCTTACTCCTCCCCTTTGTTTTGCTTCGGCCTCTCATAACAAATGCATCTGAATGAGAAAAACCCGTTGATTTTCTTCTAGTTTCTTCATTCAACAAGATACTAGTGACTTGGCTCATTGTGACAATTCTATCACGTGCTGAATTACTAATCGTCACAACCAAAGTCTCCAAACTTTCGGCAAAGAACTAAGTAGCATCAAAGCCTGCAACTCATCATCCAAACAATTTTCATAGAAGCAAATTGGTTAACAATACTATTTATTTCATTCAAATATTCTGAAATAGGGCTACCATCTTTATATTTTAAATTAACCAACTTTCGAAACATGAAGGCGTTATTGTGGCCGATTTTTTGTCATAAAGGCCTTTTAATTTTTTTTCCCGAAATCATGTACTGAAGTTTCAGTAGCAACATGATGAAACACATTGTCATTAATCCATTGACAGATAACACCAAAGGCTTTTCGATTAAGACTCTTCCATTTATCATCTTTCATACCCTTGGGTTTGCCACTATCACCCTCAATGGATCCATACAAATCTTTACAAAATAATAGGTCCTCTATTTTAGTTTTCCAAGTTACCTAATTTCTTTCACTGAACCTAGACATATGACCCACATTCCCCTCCAGTGATTTACACAAATGAATATATCTAAATAAATCGTAAGCTCTGATACCAACTGTTAGGAAAAATAGATGATTTCTCACAAGTAAATCAATAATTGGGAATAAAAACTAATGCGAAAAAATTAAATCAGCGACGACACAAGAATTTTTACGTGGTTCTCTCAATGTGAGGTACGTCCACAGGATCAAAATCCGATTCCACTATCAACCAAGAGTTTTCAAACGATTACAAACGAGGCATGAATGGTCTCACAAAACCACCCTTAGATTAATTTCAAATAATCACAAATAATCAAGAGGAAAGACCTCACTAAATAGATGAACAAAAATCTTCGAAACAAAGTTGTAGAAGACCACAAATCTAAACCAAACCAGTACCTTCAAAGTAGAATCAAAGTTGTCAAAATGCCCAAACACAGCAAAGCAAAGCAAAATACATAGCCACTATGCCAATGAAAACCAACAATTGAACTTTCACCAACTATGCTGCCACACAAACCAAAACCCACCGAAAAAAATCACCAATTCAATTTGTAGCAGCCGCAAATAATCACCAATTCATTTTGTAACAACCGCAGCACTCCTCCGAAGAAAACAAAACAATCCCAGTTGTGAAAATATTATTGATTCTTGGGCTTTTTATCAAAGGCCTATCTGTTACCAAACAGATTATTAAATACCCATTAGGCCTCCAAAAGCTAGATATAATATATGGAAAATATATTATAACCAATACCAAACCAAATTAAATATTTTAATAAACTAATTAGGTCCCATACTCCACTAAGGAGGCATACCTAACAGTATATACTATATGTGCATTTTGCAACACAAATATTTGAAAAATTCTCTAGATGTACTAAGCGTTCATTTGTTGTAAATCGATTCCAAAAAGCAAAAAGAAAGTAAGAAGATGTAGACTGTTATATTGCACAGACAATATTAAAATGAAAACCAAACAAGAGAATTTGTACCCATTTCTTTATTCTCTATTTGTACAATAATCATAATTCAAATTGAGCGGCTAGCAATCAATAGCAGAAGTAGAAGAAGCAGTCGACAATAATTCAATTAAGCCTTCATTCATGTTTGTTAATTAACTGTTAAATTAGAAATATGAAAATGGAGATGGTAAAATAATTGAATTTACTACAATTTTAAGGTTTCCAAAGACCGTGTTCCATTGTGTCTTTGCGTAGTAGGAAGAATCTCCACCAAAGAATATCCAAAAGCAAGACGATAACAAAAGCTACTGCAGGGACGATCCCAAGCACAACACCCACAGATATGTTGTTTCTAGTTTTTGATGGCTGAGGTAAATAATCTACATGGAGATAGAAAAAAGAAAAACATTTGAACCCAATTAATTGATAGGAAAATGAATGAATTGATAATTTGTAACTATAGCGATTTTGGTTTTAGACCCGACCTATTTGATATTCTAGACTCAGGTTTCATGGTTTTGTATTGTTGTTCTTGTCTTATTTCTCTTTTCCCTCCTTGAGTTGGCTATTAGGTTGTATAGGTTGCGTTTGGAACATGTTGGTTGCTTGGTTTGTTGCCTAGAATTTTACTCTTCTGCTCAAGCATCACTTCTTGCACTCGAGCGGTAATCTTTTTGTGTCTTGGTGCTCGAGCGTCACTTCTTACGCTCGAGCGAGATTTGTGAACTCTCAGTACTTTTACAGGTTTACAAAACTACTGGAAGAATGTATTCTACGCTCGAGCGGTGCTTTCTATGCTTGAGCGGCCTTTCTTGCGCTTGAGCGTTGGTCTGCTGTTTGCAAAACTAATGGAAGTGTGTAATTTGCGCTTGAGCGTCGCTTCTTGCCCTCGAGTAGAACAACTTATTGTGTTTGACGCTCGAGCGTTGCTTCTTGCACTCGAGTGGACTATGCGTATATTAGTCCAAGAAGAACACTTTTTGCATCGCTTTTTCATATCTTTCTCCCACAAAATCATAGATCTAGAGCTCTTCCCTCTAAAACTCACACTCTCTCTACATTTTCAACTAGATCTAGTAGTTTCTCTACCCGTGTGCCTTTGTTAAAAAGATAGAGCATCTCAAGAGCTCTATTCTGGTCCGAACAAAATTTGGTTTCGGCGTCTTTGAAGTTCCTCCATTGCTTCCTTGATCTCTAGCTTCGAGGTAGGGACTTTCTATACTCTTCTGTGAGTTTTAACTTCGTTATTTGTTGATGTGTAAATAACATTGGAATTTGGGATGATTTTAAGCAAACCTAGGGTTTTGGTTTAAAATCAAAAGAGGGGTTTTCAAATGTATGTATTAAAAATGGTTATGGGAGTAGATGTGAGGTTGTGCTGTGATAAATTTGTTAATTTTGATACTCGGGATGGATTTTGGAAGAAAATCGAGTTTTGCCCTAAATTGTCTCAAATAGTTATTTCGTGTAAATAAATGAAATTGGTATTGGGAACATGAAATTCGATGAATGTTTATATAAATGGTGGAGTTGGATATGTGTTACCTCTCACCTATGGAAATTTGGATAATTTATCTGTCTTGGAGATTGTATATCTATTTGGGCTATCGGTGGAGGATAGCTATGTTTGTTGTAGAAATTGCATGAGGATTAGGTGAATTGAAACTAATATCTTATCCGTTGTCATTGAATATGACTATGTCTTTGATACATTTTAAATGTATGATGTCTGGGAGGAGAAAGGAGATGTACTCCATGTTTGGGAGAAGAAAGGGGATGGACTCCATTGAATTAGGTTGGCTTGTGTGTCCAGGGTGAAAGTCCCGAAAATTGCGCGTATATATGAGTGCCGATTCCCGTGGACGAAATATCCGTAAAATGGAAAAATGGAAGTATTTATATAATGGCTATGTGGGTTAGAGACCCACTGATTTGTACCATCAGTTTGGTTGTCTGAATGAAATGTTGAATGGCTTATGAATTAAGATATAAAGTTTGGCATGGCGTGGTTTTGTAAAAGAGTTAGAAATGATTTTATCATGGGCATTGGATATGCATATCATACTTATATCTTTGTTAAGATTCATGCATTGTGTTAGATTGTTTCTACTGGGTTTTGACTCACCCTATTTGGGAAAAATCATTTTCAGGTGTCGGTGATATGCCTCCTCCAAGACAGTAGCTTGGAGGGCTTTGGAGCAAGAGCTTCTTTTTTGTTGTATTTATTTTGTATAGCCAACGACTTTAATTGTGTTGAGCTAGACTTATTTTTGCTATAACCAAGCAATGACTTAGAAAGATGTAAGCCTTCAGGGCATATGAATATCTGTTTAGTTTTCATTCATTTTACTACTTGTAACACATGCTGTAGACCCAGGATAAGCTATTTATGAATGTATATTGCATGTGTCACCTTTTGTACATTAACTTTGATTAATGGAAGCTTATCGTTTCATCTATGTTACCTCATACTAGTTGTCTTGGGTTGAATCATTATAATTATTTTGGGGCGTTACAACTTGATATCAAAGCGTACCAGGTTTGAATACTTTGGGTACGTGGGAAGTGGTCATTGCCACAATGGGTTTGTCTTACTTGATAGAGACTTTAGTATGTACGATGTGCTTACATGATAACATGCTTATGTGGTTATATGTGTATGGGATTTAGTTTCTAGGATGTTGATTGAGTCTACGGGTTTGTAGAAGTCCTATTAGAAGAGCGCTTGATCACTGCTGTTTCTAATTGGAACTCTGGCAACGCCGTGGGACGGTCATTAGCTAGAAATGAAATTCGTATGTGTTTATGTGACAACGTGCTTATGTGGAGTGAATTACTATTGTCCACTACATTAGAACGCGAGTGAGTTAGCTTCTGCACATTTGTAAATGTTTGTGTTACCATCATTAGGATGTCAGGATGTGGACGTGGTGGTGGTAGGCGTGGTAGGCCTAGGAGGCATGAGGTGCCTTTACCAGATGATATTCCGGCGCAAGAAGAAGGGGTTCGTTAGGCCAATGTGGCTGAACTAGTGGGTCAGCAGGCCATGGGCACCTTAGCCCGCAAAATCACCAAAGCATTGCGGGATTCTATGGACATTCTCAGAGCTGAGAATCATGTCCAGGCCCAAGTAGCTGAGGCAAGGCCATCTTTCTTGAAGCGGGAGATTTTCCAATCGAATCCGGATAAGTTTTTGGGTGATCCCAAGAAGCCACTGAAGGTGGATGAGTGGCTAGAACAAATAGTGAAGACGTTCGAGATGCTTCGCATTGAGGACGACTAGTTGAGTGTGACCTTGGCATCCTTTCAACTAAAGGGACATACGAGGGTCAGTGGTGGAACTATGCGCTTGGGGGCATTGGGATGACCTGGGAGGCTTTTGTTTGTGCCTTCCAAGATAAGTTCTTGCCTTCCACAGTTTGGGAGAAATCGAGAGATCAGTTATCCAATCTTGTGCAGTTGAACACTCTGGTGGCCGAGTTTGAGGCCACATTTACTAGCTTGTCGAGGTTTGCCCCAGAACTCGTGGCGACTAAGGAGCGCCATTGTTTAGAGTTTGAGAAGGGATTAAGGACTGGGCTCATGTTCAAAGTGGTCGGGGCAATGATTAGAGACTATGACGCATTGTGGAGGCAGCGGCTCATCTGGAGACCGTAATGCAGATGAAGGAGGAGAGAATGAGGGGCTCTAGGAGGAGTCAGGATATTCAGGGAGACAGTAAGAGAAAGAGGGGTTCTAACCCACAGCAGTCCCAGGGAGCTCAATCGAGGTCCACTTTTCCAGTACCAAGTTGGGTTCTAGGAGAGGTGGTCAGGGAGATGTCACTGGTTTCAAATGTGGTCAGTTAGGCCATAAGTCTCTAGCTTGCCCACAGAGAGGAGGAGAGCAGTGGTCTGCATCGTCTTTAGCTCGTTCTCAGAGCCAGAGTCAGGGGAGAGGCCCAGCCGCTCACTTGTTATCAGTGTGGGCAGGCAAGGCACATGAGGAGGTTTTTTCCTTAGTTGGGCGGCACACCTGGTGCATCTGGTTCGTGGTAGACATAGAGCCACCAGCTAGCATAGTTAGCACAGGCCTCGAGGGCCAATCAAGGGGCCTCTTCGGCTCAGTTAGTACATCAGGCTTTTGCTTTGAGGGGTGAACAGGTTGAGTAGAAACCTACAGAGCGTGTGTATGCTGTTACCGTGCCAGATCTTGTACCAGCTCTTTCAGTAGTAAGAGGTACTTTCTTGTTTTTCAATTTGGTTGCTAATGTGTTGATTAATATGGGTGCATCACATTCATTTATCTCGTCTGCATTTGTATCGGTTTTGGGGTTAGAGTTGGCTCGGTTAGCATCTCCTCTCTATGTGGAGTCACCTGTTAGTGGTGGGATTGTTTTGAAGCAGGGGTGTCGGGGTTGTGACATAGAGGTTGCCGGTTGCTGGTCGCCGACTTCCTTTTGCATTTGTGTTGATTGACATGTCTAGTTTTGATGTTATTCTGGGTATGGATTGGTTGTCATCGTATCGGGCTATCATAGATTGCTACCGTCAGAGGGTTATTGTATGTACCTTGAGTGGTGATTGCTTTTATTTCCTGGGGAATCGGGTTGATAGAGTCTTATCACCGGTGTATGATCCGTGTGGGCGGAGTGAACTTAGTTTCCTTCTTGCCAACTTCTTGAGTAGAGAGTGTGATGAAGTCTGAGTTGAGTTGCCAAGGGTGGTTTATGAATACCCGGACGTTTTTTCTTAGGATCTTACTAGTTTACCACCTCATCGAGCTATCGAGTTCTCTATTGATTTAGTACCTGGTACGACATTGATTTCTATGGAACCGTATAGATTTGCACCTGTCGAGTTGAGTGAATTGAAGAGTCAACTCCAAGAATTGTTAGATAATGGTTTTATCTGCCCTAGTACTTTGCCTTGGGAAGCACCGGCTCGCTTTGCCAAAAAGAAGGATGGCACTTTGCGATTGTGTATCGATTACCAGGAATTAAATCGGGTAACTGTTAAGAACAAGTACCCAATGCCTTGTATAGATGATTTGTTTGATCAATTAAAGCGGTCTTGTTGCTTTTCTAAGATAGACCTGATATCGGGTTATCACCAGTTGAGGGTGAAGGAAGAGGGTATCCAGAAGACGGCATTCCGTATGTAGTATGGCCATTATGAGTTCCTAGTGATGTCCTTTGGGCTAACCAATGCACTAGCCGTGTTTATGGATTTGATGAACCAAAATTTTTCGTGAGTTCCTAAACTGTTTTGTGTTGTCTTTGTTGATGACATTTTGATCTACTCATCTTCTGAGGAGGAAAATGAGGAACATTTGAGGGTAGTACTTGAGATATTTAGAGCGCATAAATTTTATGCTAAATTTGGAAAGTGTGAATTCGGGTTGAAAGAAGTTAAGTTTTTAGGCCATGTGGTATCCAGGGAGAGGGTGACTGTAGATTCATCCAAGATAGAGACAGTGCAAGATTGGAGACAACCTAAGAATGCCTTCGAGATCCGTAGTTTCCTGGGATTAGCCGGGTATTACCGTCAGTTTGTAAAGGATTTCTCTAGACTAGCCTCACCATTGACTAGGTTGACGAGGAAATTGGCAAAATTTGTGTGGAGTTAGACTTGTAAAAAGTTTCTTCAAGAGCTTAAGGTTAGACTTATCACCACTTTAGTGTTGATTATTCCGGTGAGGGGTTTGGGCTATTCAGTGTATTATGATGCCTCACGGGAAGGTTTAGGTTATGTATTGATGCAAGAGGGGAAGGTAGCAGCCTATGGCTCACGGAAGTTGAAAACACATGAGAGGAATTACCCTACTCATGACCTAAAGTTGGCAGTAGTGATCTTTGCCTTGAAGATTTGGAGGCAATGCTTGTATGGTGAGAAGTTTGAAGTGTTTTCTAATCACAAGAGTTTGAAATATTTGTTCACACAGAAGAGCTTGAATTAGAGGCAGAGGAGATAGATGAAATTTATAGAAGATTATGATTTTGAGTTACATTATCATTTAGGGAAGGCCAATGTTGTGGCTAGTATTGCCATTCGAGAATGGGAGATGTTGGGTGCTATTGGTGAGTTTGACTTGTATCTTGGCGAGTCCATGGAACCGCAGCTTTGTTTTTGGTAGTTGTACGACCTACACTTGTGAACCGAGTGATAAAAGCACAAAAGAGTAATCTTGAGGTAGAAATCCTCTGGGAAAAGTTCTCTAGTGAAAAGGTAAAGAAAGGCTTGAATGTGTATTTAGAAATGCTCTGGGAAAAGATCTCTAGTGAAAAGGTAGAGAAAGGCTTGAATGTGTATATTGACTCGAGTGTTAGATACCGTGACCGTTTGTTCATGCCGGAGTCTTGTCAAGAGGAAGTACTCTGAGAGTTTCACCATTCACGCCTTGAGATGCATCCGGGAGGCACGAAGATGTATCATGACCTTAGCTACCAATTTTGCTGGAGGGGAATGAAGAAGGATGTGGCCGTGTTTGTATCGAGGTGCCTTACTTGTTAACAAGTGAATGCCAAACATCAGAGGCCAGCGGGTTTGTTGCAACTCTTGCCTATAGCCGAGTGGAAGTGGGAGTATGTCACGATGGATGTTGTCGTAGGCCTTCCGAGGACTCAATGGGGTAGTGATGTGATTTGGGTGGTAGTTGAGTGGTTAACCAAGTCAGCGCATTTTATACCTATGCGTGTGAGTGACTCGGTAGATTATCTTGTCGACCTTTATATTAGAGACATAGTGAGGTTGCACGGAGTCCTTATAACGATCGTTTCGGATAGAGATCCATGTTTCATAGCTCGGTTATGGTAGAGCCTATAGAGTGCCTTAGGCTTGAGATTGACTTTTAGTGCTGCGTATCATCCTCAGACTAACGGGCAGTCCGAGCGTACTATTCAGATCCTTGAGGATATGGTTCGGGGTTGTGTAGACACCCTATTTTTGACCGTCCTCAAGACTTGGATGTTCTTGTAGGTACATCCGATGATGAGTTTGAGTGCTCGTCGAGCGTTCGAAGTCCGCTATGGAACGCCACAGGTTTGAGTTATCCAAACCCTGCATCAATTCTGTCTCATCTTTGGACTATGTTTAGGTCCTTTCAGCATGATGTTGTTGATGGCCTACCGGCCAACCTTGGGCACTGCCGGCCATGGCTCTTGGCTTGCTGGCCATTGATGTGCCCTACCAGCCATTACTGATGGTTGACCGGCCACCAGTGTATCAGCAGATATTTTTTGATATTTTGTGCCAGCTGTTTGCACAGATTGAAGCATCTTCCAATATGTGTGTGGCTGGATCTTTATGAGGGGATTTTGCATTGTCTGTATATAGAAGCCGTCTCTTGCATGTGAAGGGGTTAGAAAATTTTGAAGACAAAAAATTTCTCTCTCTCTCTTGATATTTTGTGCCTTATAGCCTAAATTCTCTACACTCTTGCATATGAATCCTTGATCAAACTTGATCACCATTGAGTTGAGGTTACGTTACTTGAGGCCCTCTTTGAGCTTTAGAAGAGGATTTTAGCTTGGTTTAGCTCGGTTTTGGTGCCTAAATTGCATCTTGTCTTCAAGAGGTAGAACACTTGTATTTTGAGCTTTATTTAAATACTTGTTTTGCCATCTTTACATACTATTTTAAGGCTGGTTTTGACCTCTTAAAATCTCTGCTTTTATGGTTTAAAAATGATGGTTTGAGGTTCCTTTTGAGTTAGGGGTGGTTCACCATTTTGTTCCTTGGTTTGTTAAAGCTTTTGTGTTGTCTTCCAATACTTTCAAATCAACCTTTTCGGCCCTTCTAACCATTGAATTTCAGAGAATTTTCAGTGGCAAAAACCATGTTTTGAAGTCCAAAATAATAGGGGTTAGCCTCCCCTCCTTGTGTCTTCTTTGCATGCCTAGGTAGCTTTGTGTGTTTGCATGTTTTTCTAGCTTAACTTAGCTTTTGTCCAACATGTTTTTGCCATTGTTTTGACCTATTTTGGCTCTATTTTGGGCTGGTTAATTCATTTGAGGCTTGTATTGCATAGTTGTAGGGCTAATTCCTTCACTAGCTTGGTGTATTAAAGCTTTGAGCATCATTATTTTGAGTTGAAAGCATGTTGTAGTGTCATTTTGCATGTAATTTCAGCATATATAGCTCTGTCATGTTCTCATTTGTTTCACTCTTTAAATTTCTTTTGAGAGTTGTTTCAAGCTTGGGATCTTTTAAGCCTGAGATAGAGTTTGTGCTTAATGGTTTTAATCCTCTTTTGAGGGTTTCTACTAACCAACAGCATGAACTCGCTCTTACCTTACATCATCCTTTGGTTGACGCTTCTTTCTCTTTAGAGGACTCTCACCATTGGACTAAATCAATTAAAGAATGAGTTGGTAAGTTAAAATGAGTAAACAAAATGAACAAGTAAAACTTGAGCAAGCTAAGCATGTTGTGTTGCATTGCATGTGTTCAATCAGATGTTATATTGAACACATGGAAGATTGGAGCATTTCATACTCAAAGTGATGAAATGAGCCAATCTCCTTGGTCTCCTTTGCCTTTGATCACACATGATAAGGTGGTGGTCTTGAGTCTTGTTTTTGCATACAATGAAATTGTACTCCTTGGTCCTTTGACCATCTTGCATCAAAGATGCTTGGTTGGTGGTTTTAGATCCAAGTGTGCCACTCCTTTGAGGATTTGAGATGATAAGGAGGGGCACAGTACAAATAAACCCCTGGAAAAACCTTTCTTTTTCTCTGTTTGTGCTCTGTTGCAGTGTGGTGACTCAGAGCACCAGTGGCTGGCAAGGCACACTTTTGGCCGGTAGATGGCCGGCAGCAACCTCCCATGGCCGACATGCCACTGGTGCAATCCTTAGCAAATTTTTGGTAAGGTGGAGCAGAAAGATTCTGGAGTATGGTCAACCCTACAAACAGAGCCTTTCGAGAGCAAAACAGAGGGTATTTCGGGGCAAAAACTGAGTTCATGCATCTTCTACTTCCCGAGGCGGAGCAGTGGCAGCATAGTTTAGTGCCTTGCATGATTAGTTAGTGTTAATTAATTAGTTTGCTAATTAGTTAAAGTGTTGTAATAATTAGTGATTAGTTTGCTAGTTATTCATTGGTTTGTAATAATTAGTCTAATTAGTTTAATTAGATTAGTTTAATTAGCTTAGCTTAGCTCTTATTCATTCGAACCCTCCTTCGCGAGGGCATAATGTTGTAATAAGTGTGCGTGCGTGTGTGTATGTCTTCCAACCCCACGTCTTTCTCCCTTTTATTTAATCGCTTTCGATGGTTAGATTAGGGATCATTTTCAATTAGCATACCTTATGCTCGCATGTTTGCATCCATTTATTTGCATTGCATGCATCGAGGCTCGACGCATCATTCAAACTGCATTGCAAATTTCAATACTTCTTGGAATACGTGTTTCAAAGCATGCTATCAAAGTGTTGCATATGCCATGTTTAGTAGTCAAGCTTATTAATTGCATTATTGCATGCGTTGCATTAGACATCTTGTATAGTTAGGATCATGCATCGTTTCCAACTAGTTTTTGTTTTGGCTTGGAGTACTGGGTAAGCTTTTACGCTTTAGCATACTTGCATGAGTGTGATTGCCATATTGCCATGTTTTGCATGCTTGCCATGAGGCTATGTGCTTATTTGCTAAACTGCTTGAATGCCTGTGGATGGAGGCTTTGTTGTTTGAATTGGAACGATTCAACGAATGTGAGTTTTAAGCCCACTTTGTTGTGGCAAATCATGTTTTAAGCCCACTTGAGGTGGCAAAACCGCATCTTTTAAGCCCACTTGAGGGTGGCAAATTCAAACCATTTTCGAAAGCAAACATGAGTTGAATTATTCCAATTCTTGCGATGTAGTCTATGCTTGTGTATGTGTGCGTCACATAGTAAAGTTAGCTAATAATCGGAATAAGAACACATGAGGTTTATAAAACATTATATCATGATTAGTATAGGCCGATCTTTGATCGGGCGAGCGGGGGTGCTCATTTCAGGACCTTCCCCTCTCGTACCTAAGTTCCCGAGCCGAGGCAACTTTAGTGATGACGGACACGTGGCCTTTGGCATATGTCAGGGTTTCCTAAATTTTTCCAAAATAAAATATTTAGGTGGCGACTCTGTAATCTGGCAAAGCAGTCCAATTTTGGCATTATTTGATTTAAAATTGATTTTCCAAAAAGGTTTTCTGGATTTGAACTCTTTGGTGATTATCAGTTTCACATTGCACTTTGTGAGATTAGATTCAGAACCACAGGTAGAGTCCCAACTGCGAGGCCTCCTTTTCAAACCCTTTCCGAAAGGCGGGGTGTGGAAAAAGGCGAGCCCATAGTTTCTGGCGACTTTGCTGGGGATTTAGAGAAATTGACTTGAACTCGTGATATGTTGTTTTATCTACACTTACATGTTTCTTTGCATTGCATTTGCATTGGTGCACCTAAGTCACAGTGTTTGCCATCTGCTATTCCTTAGCGGTTTGCCGGAGGCTTGCTTGGAAAAGCTTGCCAAAAGGCTGACCAGTTGCGGGCTCTGCCACGATGGGAACACAACCCTTGGATCTGGAGTACCACTGTACTATTTGATCCTCCTTTCACTTCTTGGTGTTAGGTGCGAGAGGTATATTAGGTAGTCATGCTGAGGTACCCTTTTTGACGAATCGGCATATCTGAAGCCATAGAGACTGTTCCAAACTAGGACAGGTTGCTTACCCGAATGCAGGAATTGTTTGAAACCGCTTGTTTTGCGTAGTGAATCCCTAGCTCCTAATGAAATTAGGACAGGGTAACCCTACCCCATCATAGGGGTGTTTTGGCTCTCACTTGCTTGATATGTGCTTTTAGAGTGAAACTCTACAGGAATGTATATATCAGTTGCAAGTTTGGGTACCAGTTTGAAGGTATCAGTTTTGAGGCAGAAATTTGGGACATAAATCAGTGTCTGAGTATAGTCGTCCAACTTATGATTTCAACTGTGTGTTGTCTCTATCTAAGCCGAGGTGCTGTGCGTTTTTTGATTTTTGTTTCTTTTGCTTTTTTTTCTTTTTCTTTTTGCAAGGTAGTGTTTCACAATTGCTTCAGATGAGGAAGTTACCCCCTAAGCACTCTGGACTCGAGTAAGGCGACTTTACCAATCTGGGGATCTTGTAAGAGGAGAACTAGTGTTTGCTTCGCTACCCCTGGTTACAAGACGGAGGAGAGTCAGGCATAATTCACCGGTTCGGCAATTACCTTCCTTCAGCGAAGTCCAGTTTTCTTCTTTCACTTCAGAAAGAGAGTATGCACCAGTTCTGATAAATCAGCACCCCTTAGTCAACATGGAGGATATGATGCGCGAACTTTAACAGACTATCGAGAATATGCAATTGGATGCTGCCCGCCAAGCAGAAATTGCAGCCCAGCAGGTTGAGTTGATTGTTTGGCTACAGCAACAACAGCCGCAACAAGCAACAGCTTCTGCATCCCATCCGCCTCCTGCAAACATTCCAGTACCCAGAGCTCCTGCTCTGACAGCCAATGTCCAGGAAAATGCGGACATCCCAGTGGATCCGATTCCACCCCAGACTTCCAAAGCACCGGTTTACCCAACGGAGGCACCATTTGAGTTTGAGGTCGACCCTACTGCACTAAAAGTGAGCAAGCTTGAAAAGTTTTTCAAACGAGCTCGAGGTGTCAATTCCATCCCCGATATAGAGGATGGCTATACCGATGCAGCGGTGACCTTGCCAGATAGGTTTAAAATGCCACATATAGATCACTTTGATGGCTCGGGTGATCCTATGGTCCACTTACAGCTATTTTCAGATATTCTGCGGCCGACGAGCCTAAGTAGACTGCAGAAGTTATCCCTCTTCGGCCGGACCTTATCAAGTATCACGGCCATTTGGTATGCTAAACTTGAGGATTCTGTAAAGAGGAACTGGGAAGAGATGGCCGAGGCCTTTATTGCTCAATACTTCTATAACACTCAAATTGAGGTCACAACTCGTGATCTCGAGGCAATTAGTCAAGAGCCGAAGGAGGGCTTCTCCAATTTCGTCACTCGGTGGAGGGCCAAGGCCTCCATGATGACTACCCGGCCAGCTGAAAAGGACCAGATCAGAATGGTCGTCGGTAATCTGCAACCGAGGCTGCTACAGAATATGATAGTCTTACCTCTGCCTACATTTGCTGACCTCCATGAAATAGGGGTGCAGATAGAGGATGTAATGAAACAGGGTCTAATAGACCATGAGAAAGAGCAGCCCAAGAGGGCTTTTACACGAACTTCCAATGCAGCTACGAGTAGTAACGCAGCTACAAGAACCTCTGATGTTAGTATGGTCACCACCACAACGAAAACAGCCACCTCCTTTGCCAGTACATCCGACATAAGCCCACAAACCATGAAACACCAACCCGTGGCCAGAGGGTTTTCACCCTACTCTACATGTCTCTATCTGCGGCCTTGAGGGTCCTGATCAAAAAGGGGCATCTGAAACCCCTAGAGCCATGCCATTGCCTAATCCTCTCCCTCCTATACATAACCCGACCAAATACTGCGCCTTCCACCAACAACATGGCCATGATACCGACCAATGCTTTAGATTACGTCATGAGATTCAGGATCTCATTGACAATAAGGTGATAGTGCCTCCTCAAAAGCCTAACGTCACTACAAATCCCCTCTCACCACATAATCAAACCCCTCAATCTAGGCAAATAAACCTTATCCAAACACTGGTCGTCCCTTACGACCCCAATATATACATCACCCCCTCCCACCTACCTAAGCCGACGCTGTTCATCCAAGAAAGCACAGACTTGTGCATGATGAGCGCGTCCATATCCCAACCCGAACCTGTGGTGGTGGCTGTGGTAGAAGAAGGCATGCCTGAGGGCTCCGTGAGCTTAACTGAAGAGGAATACAACCCGTGCCGCTACATTGTGCCAACCAGTCAAGCCAGACCAGGGATGGAATTGCCGACGGGAATGGAGGTTAATGTAGTCCGAGAGGACGGACCAAGCCAGGGACTGGATGACTTAGCTGAGCTCGAGGAGGACATCAGTAATCTGTAGTTCTTCGATGAACAAGATCTGGGGAGTGTACAGATTGACTAGTTTGATATGAACGAATCAACGGATAATACGGGGTGGCTCAGTGATGAACCGGATATTGATGAGGGGTCTCAATCAAAGCAGGAACAGCTGGAAACGGAAATTGCTGCGATGGCCAGAACGGTCGATGACAAGGGAAAGTTGCCGGAGAACACCGGTACTAAGAATTGTGCTCAGGAATTAGATAGCATTTGTACAACCGATACAAAATATGAGGCCGAGCTTAAGCGGTTCGAACATGAAAGAACTGAGAATGATTAGAAGGCCAGAAAAGCCAAAGGCCCTGAGGGGACTGACTGTGTTGTGGATACGGGAATACTTACAATGGAACCAGACAGTTGCTTGTCGTTTGCCGGAGGAATGTAGTGGGAAGATGACGATTTGCATCTTCCCCACATGAACGAAGATTGGGAACAGAATCTGCTAGATGATACATGGTATTCCGAGGAAGTCGATCACATAACTCGGAGCAGGCGGTATTTTAAGCCCCCATACCTGGACCAACCAGAAGCATCTGGGAAAGATAAGGAAGCTGATAAACAGAAGAATAAATTGCTAGAAGAAGAAGCTGTACTGAAGCAGCTAAAGAAGATTCAAGCAGACATATCCATTTGGGGATTGCTCATGGCTTCACGAGTGCACAGACAAGCCGTCCTATCAGCAACGGATAAGGCTAAGCTCTCTATCGACACAACCCCTGAGCAGTTAGTGGGACTGGTCTTCCCGGGAGGGTCGCCGACTTTGACCTTTACAGATAAGGAATTGCCGCCTAAGGGCTCTGACCATAACAAACCACTATACATCTCTGTTGAATGTAAAGAGAAGTGGATACCAATCGTCAAGGTTGATACCGGGTCTGCAATTAATGTGTGCCTGTCGCGCACGGCCTATGCTATTGGCTTCAAGCCAGCAGACTTTGTACCAACGGCCCAGGTGATTTGGGCTTATGAAAATACAAGTCGGGAAGTGATGGGGACAGTTCGGATCAGAACGCAGGTTGGCCCGGCACAACAGGATGTTGAGTTTCACATCCTGGATGTCCGGCCACTTTTAACTTACTCCTTGGATGGCCGTGGCTGCACCAAGTGAAAGCTGTCTCTTTCACTCTGCATCAGATGTTGAAGTACCCCCATGGGAAGGGGGTAGCTATTTTTTTGGGGAATTCTTCTATACATCCCCCGCCAGAAGTCACTACACCGGTACTTGAAATTATACACGGAGATGATGATGTTTTCATGTCTGGGTTTACCTTAGCTGAGGCCCGAGTGGTGCAAAATATCTTGGCTATTGATGAGGGGTTGTACGTTTGTGCTCAATCAGTCTACCTTATGAATAAGCTATAGCATGTACCCGGAATGGGATTGGGAAGGAGCGGTCGGAAGGTCGTTGTTGCATTGGCCGAAGTGCCACATAACCCTCATACCTTTGGTCTAGGTTACATGCCTACCAAAGAAGACTGGGTAAGAAAGGGGAAGGAAATGGCAGGAAGAGCCAAGGCAAAGCAAAGTGGGAAGCACTATGAGCTGGTGCATAGACCCATTCAAGGAACCCTGAATGACCGCTTTGTCCGGAGGGGGAAGATTTCCCATTTTGTGGCTTTCTTGAGCCATGGTTGAACTCTGAGAAGTGGCGTTTGCCCAGCTTTCAGATCTTCTTCGACCTACACCTGCAAGGGGATGAAGTTGCAAAAGAACAGACTGTCTTACCAGTTGAGGCTGAACGGAGTACAGAGGATGAGTCCAATGGTAGTGAACTTGAGCTAGGGGCAGTGCTGGCTTGTCTCCTTTCGGATCCTCAGATCCAACCAGAGGGCTTAGGGGATGACTTCACTGTTTCTGTGATCGGAGATCACTCAACTGTGGACCCTTCCGGTGGTATTCTGGATGCATCTATCGCACCCTCTCTCTTTGGCAGTTCGAGGAGGGTTTTTTGTCCAACAGTTCTGAATCAGGTAGTGGACCGGAATCTGATTCCACAGAGTTTGTGGAGTCGGAATCAGATTCCAGTTCTTCTGAGTCAAAGTCCGGTATTCTTGGGGTTGATAACCCGGATGTCGTTGTTTTGTCCAGGTTGTCTTTTTCCTTTTCTTTTGAGTTGGTTGTAACCGAGGAATTGGACGAGCTGGAAGCTTTGAATGAGAATGGTACCACTGCTGTTTCTGAGTACTTTTCTGTGCCACTTGTATATTGCATTGATCATGACTTTCAAAATTTTGATAAAAACGATGAGGAAGGAATTCCTCTGGTTTTGAAACATTTGATTGATCGAGAGGAGGAGAGGTTTGTAAAACCCTTAGTTGATAAAATCATTTCAATTAATGTGGGTACTGAGAAGGATCCGCGTCTGGTCCAGATCAGGTCCATGTTGTCTTCAGAGGAACGCGAGCGCTTAGTCGCTTTATTAAAAGATTTCAAATATGTTTTCACGTGGTCCTATGAAGACATGCTTGGAATCGATCCTGAGATTGTACAGCACTAGATCCCTCTTGACCTTGAGGCCCGACCCATTAAAGCTTCGGAGAATACGCCCGGATTGGGCTTTGAAAATCAAGGAAGAGGTCACCGAGCAGATAGATGCGGGGTTCTTGCTAGTATCTGAGTATCCTACTTAGTTGGCCAACATTGTTCCAGTGCTGAAGAAGGATGACAGAATTTGGATGTGTGTGGATTTCAGAGATCTGAACAAAGCTAGTTGCAGGTCGACTTTCCTCTACTACACATCGATGAATTGGTGGACTTCACCGTAGGCTATGCGTTGCTCTCCTTTATGGATGGGTTTTTCGGGTATAACCAGATCTTGATGGCACCTGAAGATAGAGAAAAGACTGCCTTCACTACGCCGTGGGGAACTTACTACTACAGGGTGATGCCGTTCGGTCTGAAAAATGCTAGGGCTACCTATTAACGGGCTGCAACCACGATCTTGCATGATATGATCCACAAGAAGGTTGAGGTGTATGTGGATGACATGATTGTCAAGTCCAAGGAAAGAGAAGGCCATTACACTGCCTTAAAGAAATTTCTTTAACGGATCAAAGAATATCGGTTGAGGCTAAACCCACAGAAATGCACTTTTGGTGTCACAGCAGGGAAAATGCTAGGGTTCTTGATCATGCAGAGGGGCATTGAGGTTGATCCTTCCAAAATCAAGGCCATCCTAGAAATGCCACCACTAAGGATTGAAAAGAGGTGCGAGGCTTTCTAGGTAAAGTACAATTCATAAGATGGTTTATTGCAAAATTAACCTTGACTTGTGAACCACTATTTGGTCTCCTGAAGAAAGGAAAGAAATTTCAATGGGATGACTGATGCGAGGTTGCTTTTGAGCAGATCAAACAGTATCTACAAAACCCACCTGTGTTGTTACCGCCGGAGCTGGGGAAGCCGTTGATTTTGTATCTGTCAGTAACCGACACGACAATGGGTTGCATGCTTGCGCAGGAATCTGAGGATAGACTGGAGAAAGCCATCTATTACTTGAGCAAGAAGATGCTGGAATATGAGATCCGTTACACCTCGCTAGAGAAGGCTTGCTTGGCCTTGGTATGGGCTACTAGGAAGTTGAGGCACTACCTGTTAGCTCACTTCGTAATTCTGATTTCGAGATTAGATCCTATCAAATATCTCTTCGAGAAACCATCGCTTATGGGTAGGCTAGCCCATTGGCTGCTTCTTCTCTCCGAATTTGATTTGAAGTATATGACTTGGAAGCCTGTGAAGGGGAGAGCGGTAGCGGAGTTCCTAGCGGACCACCCAGTGGAGGGAGACGAAGTAGTAGAGTATTTGTTCCCAGACGAGGCTATTCTATAAGTTGAAGATGAAATTTGTACCATGTACTTTGACAGAGCGTCTAACCAGTACGATTATGGGATAGGGGTGTTGCTGATAGCACCCGACAATTCCCATATACCTTTAGCTTTCAAACTTCGGTTCAAGGTATCAAACAATGAAGCAGAATACGAGGCATGTATCATTAGCTTTGAAGCCACCTTGGAACTAGGGGCAAAATGGTTAGACGTCATTGGGGACTCGAACCTAGTTGTGTCTCAATCGAAAGGAGATTGGAAGGTTAAGGAAGAAAGGATGAAAATCTATCACCAAACCCTGGACATTTTGATTCCCAAGTTTGAGAAGCTAACCTTCACGCATCTGTTAAGAGAGAACAACAGGTTCGTTGATGCCTAATCAACTCTATCTTCCATGGTAGACATCCGTTTGGGAGTCCGGATGCGTCCGATCATTATTGAACAAAAGTATGTGCCGGCTTACGAGCTGATCCCCGCAATAGAAGAAGTACAAGATCAAAACTCCTGGTATCATGATATCTGGAACTTCTTGGAAAAGGAGGCTAATCCACTAGGGGCAAATGCCAAAGATAAAAGGGTAATACGGCGAATGGCTGCTCAGTTTATCATCTGCGGGGGTAAATTGTACAAACGAGGTCATCTGGGAATTCACAAGCTGTGTGTTGATGCAGAAGAGTCGAAGCGCTTAATGGAGGCCATCCATAGAGGAGAATGCGGTTCACACATGAGCGGGGTAATGCAAGCTTGGAAGATTCTTAGGCAAGATTACTACTGGTCAACCATGGAGGAGGATTGTATTGGTTTTGTTCGGCGATACCACAAATGCCAAATTCATGCAAACCGCATAAATATCCCGCCGTCGAAGCTGTACAACTTGACTTCACCATGGCCATTTTCAGTCTGGGGAATTGATGTTATTGGGGCAGTTACGCCGAAAGGGTCAAATGGGCATGAGTATATCCTGGTGGCAATAAACTATTTTACAAAGTGGGTTGAGGCCCAATCCTATGCAGTGCTGAAAGCGTTGCACGTAGCCAAGTTCATCAGGAATAATATCATCTATCGTTATGGGGTCCCAAATGAGATCATCTCGGACAATGGTTCCCACTTTAAGAAAGAAGTGATCGACTTGTTGGAGAAATACAACGTGGTTTTTCACAAGTCATCCACATATCGGCCGCAAACCAACGGAGCTGTTGAGGCCGCTAACAAGAATATCAAGCACATTCTACAGAAGATGGTAGAAACCTACAGGGACTGGCCAGACAAGTTGCCATTTGCTCTCTGGGGTTACATGACATCAATTCGGACATCTACTGGGGCAACTCTGTATTCTCTGGTTTATGGGACGGAAGCTATTCTGCCGATTGAAGTAGAGGTTCCATCGCTGCGAGTTATGGCTGAGTGCCAGATAGCAGAAGCGGATTGGCAATAGAGCAGGTTCGAGGAACTTATGCTGTTCGATGAGAGGAGGCTGAAAGCATTGTACCACGTCCAAGGTTATCAATGCAGAATCGCCGGGGCTTTCAACAAGAAAGTTAAGTCCAGGAATTTGAAAGAAGGCGATTTAGTTCTCAAAGACAACCGAGCTCCCATCCATGACCCTAGGGGCAAGTTCAGACCCAATTGGACTGGTCCTTACATCATCAAATCTATCTGGTCGGGTGGAGCTGTCAGTTTTATGGACCTAGATGGGCTCGAATTCTCCCCACCAATCAACATGGACAAGTTGAAGAAATACTACCCTTGAGAGGCTCGCTAGGTCGAAAACCCGAAAGGGTGACCTAGGCAAAAGTTAGAGCACAAAAAATTAGAAAAAAGAAAAAAAAGAAAAACTGAGCTCGCAAGGTTGAAAACCAAAAAGGGCGGCCTTGGCAAAAGTTAGAGCGCAAAAGAAGAGTGTTAATACTCGAGTGAACCCGAACCAAACTACGTAAGGCTCGATTCCCATCTTTGGGATAGGTAGGCAACTTCATTCTGAAGTCTAGCCATAAACACTTCCAAATCAACTGTGTCCATGAGATTGTTCTAGTCATCTTTGTCTTTTCTGCATCCAAGAGTTCGGTTGTGGTCTTCACTATGAGAGCTGGATACAGTGCAGTGCAGTGCTATTTAGACAAGGGGCAACCTTCCATTCATTGGATTTGGGGTTGCACATCTTAAGGATAGATTTTGGGTGTGTCCAATTGTGATCCTTATCGAAAATGGTTGTGAAAAGTTTTAATAAAAGTTGATTTTATTCAAATTAATCTTTTTACAACTTAGACCATTTTTGGACCAAAAGGAAAATTTTCAGTGCCCACAACTTCAATTTCATTGATTTCAATACAAAGTTCTCTAACTCTTGATCCAAATCAAAGTTGCTTTTTATTACATTCAAAAAGAAAACTTGAAAGTTAGATCAAAGCAATAAACTTGGGGCATCGATGAGTCAGGTGTTGCTGCGTCCAGAGCTTGCAGAAGCTTCAGATGCTAAAGTAGGCCCGGTTTGTGCCTCATCCTCAAGCCAAGTTATGTATTCGCTAGAAAGGGCACAATTGAAATTGGGAGTGGAAGCCAGAAGTTCTCTTGTCCTCCATGCAGTGGGATATCGAGCTAGTTGTGAACCTCAGATAAAAAATGAAGCTAGGCACTCTACCATTTCTTCTGGGCAAGTCTGGTTGTGTCCGAACTACGCCTGAACCGGAATAGAAAGTAGAAAACACAGTGTGTAATCAACTGAATGCCAGGTTTTCGAGACATACTGTAGCTCATCTCGGGCAGATCAAACCAGGGGCAACGCCAAGTAATGTCAGTAGCAGATCTGTTGCACATCTAGTGGTACCACCATCCCTCGTTCGGGAAATCAACCAGCCGTGGGCGAAAGAAATAGCCTCGTGCTAAATATGCAGGGCAAGAGTCCACTACTTTCAACCTGTCCATGAGCCATATCTGGGGATGGATGAAAAATAAGAGAGATTAAAGAATAGAGAGATGTATGTGGAGAGAAAAGTGAGAAAAGGTTTTGAGAGAAAAATAGAGCTTGAGGGCCGAGTGATATGAGAAACACATGTGAGGGTGGGAAATAGTACCTGCAATAGTAGTGGACTTCTTGTGAACTTGGTTGTTTCTAGCCGGTGGAAGGCGTCTAAGCCTATCAAAGTCTCGGCTAGTGTCAAGCCAATGCAGCTCTTGCCCTTTTTCAAGCCTTGGGCTACTTCGATCAAGCGAATGCTAGACCCTCCGACGCCAGGGGCAAGTAGAAAATGGGCCAACATACACAAGCAAAGGGCATGCTGTCCAAAAACTTTGCCAAAGATGGTCACGTCAGTCGCCGGCGTCAGAAAATTGATGAATCAAACAGGGAATATCCAACTCTCCATTACGAACCAAAGATCGGGCATCGTGTAAAGTGAGCTCACGCATCCTTCCTAAAGCCTGGATGTGGCTGAAACGGGACTGGGACAGGATTTCCTCGTCACGCCTAGATTCCATCAAAACTTGGAAGTCTTCAATTGTCGGACATATCTCTTGTCTCCCAAAGCTGAAAACATGTGTAACCGGGTACCAACATCTAGCCGCGGCATAGAGGAACAGAAAACACAGCGAGGTACGACTCAACGGGAATAGTGCATTTATCCGGAACCTAAAAAATTCAGCTTTTCTGAGCCATCTAAAGTTGCAATCCAATTTGAGAGTGTTTCGGCAAAGAATGGCTCCATTTGTGGAAAAAATAGAGTTGGAATGAAGAAATCACGAAGTTGGAGCTTTTGTAGAAGATAAGGCAGTGAGTAGAGGCCAGGTGTCAACATTTTGGAGGTTCTACACACTGATGGCCGGCAGAGGCTCATCAATGGCCGACAAGGGCACATTGATGGCCAGCAGAGGGCATAGATGGCCAGCAGTCCATCCTTCATGGCCAGCAGCCTCCCTTTTATGCCCACTATCCTTCTTTGTGAAGATTCAGTTGCATGCAACAGTTGTATTCTGTTATTCGCGCCTTTTAAGGTCTTGTTTTCAGTCCCTTTGGGCTTGAGCATGTTTATTTGAGTTGTATTTGTCTTGTTTTGCTTATTGAGTTGTAATTGTGTTGGTTATCAAGTTTTGTTTCGCTTATCGAGTTGTTGTATTTGCGTAATTAGCCTGTCGTGTTGTTGTGTTGTTTTACTCTGTTTGTCATTTCAGTTGTTGGTCGGTTCATTACCTGATTAAGAAAGTGCCAATACAATGTGCAATTTCAATCAAGACCAATTTCGTTTTTAATGCCGTGCGATGCTCAGAATGTAAAATATAACACTTTTTCATCAAAAGCTGTTCTCATTCCGATCATGGTCACTTTTTGCAAAAGAGTACAAGTTTTTAAAGAAATAAAACTCGTCTGAGCTGTACAAAGTGCCAACACTACTAGCAAAAAGAAACTAAGTCAAAATATAGATAGATCAGCGCCAGCTATCTCAGGCTCGAGAGGCCCTCTTCGTCCTCTTCCTCGGCGGAGCGGACTCTGTAGCACTGTCTCTGTCGGCGCCGCTGTTCGAATCTGAATCAGAGTCTGAATCAGAACCCTCCTCAGCCTTCGCATCCTCACCACTAGCAGAATTCGAGCCAGCGTCGGCGTCTCTGTCCTTATATGACTCTGACTGTAGGCTCGCTGCCTCCTCATCCTCGCTCGTCTCGTCATCATCATCGTCTAGGATGGGCACTGAAGGGCCACTCTCATCACGGATGCCCTAGCTCTGCCTCAGCTGCGTGCTGGAGCCTGTCTCCCTCTCCTCCCTACTACTTGTAACAAGCCCGCGGGGGACCTCGCTACAGCTCGGACTCGATTTGTGTCACAGTTCTTTAATCTTGAACCAAAGAGTCCAAATCCGGCAAATCTTTTTTAGAAAACAATTTTTTTGAAAGAAGTGCCAAACATGGACTGCTTTGCCAGATACAGAGTCGCCACCTAAATGTTTTTAAAATGGGAAATTTAGGAAACCCTGACTCGGTGCCAAAGGCCACGTGTCCGTCATCACCAAAGTTGCCTCGGCTCGGGAACTGGGGTACGATTGGGGAAGGTCACTTCGTGAGCACCCCCGCTCACCCGGTCAAAGACCGGCCTCTACTAACCATGATATCTGTTTTTGAAAACCTTGTATGCTCTTATTCCGATTATGAGCCTAGGTTACTATGTGATGCTCACAGCAAACAAGTATAGACTGAGCCACCTGAATTGGAACAAAACATTTCATGTTTGTTTGTTTGAAAATGGTTTGATGGTGCTACCCGCAGGTAGGCTAAGACGCGGATTTGCCACCCTCAGGTGGGCTTAGAAAAACATGATTTTGCCACTATCTAGTGGGCTTAAAACAAACATTCAACGCATTGTCCCAATTCAAGTAACTCAACCTCCACCCACAGGCATTCAAGGCAGTTATATCATATAAGCATATAGCCTCATGGTAAGCATGCTATCATGGCAACACTCACACACATGCAAGGATGCTAAAGCATAAAACTTACCGAGTACTCCAAGCCAAAAACAGAAACTGATTAGAAATCATGCATGATCCTAATTATACAGAAATGCCTAATGCAACACATGCAAAAATGCAACTATAGCAGGCTCGGCTATTCTAAACATGGCACATGAAATGCTACAACTATCATGTATTCAATTTGGAATTGAAATACAAATGCAGTTTGTATGATGCGCCGAGCCCGGTGCGTGCAAAACAGATGAATGATGCAAACATGCTGTCATACTGTATGCTAATTGAAATATGCCCTATATCTAACCATCGTAAGCGGGTAAATAAAAGGGAGAAAGAATGGGGGTTGGAAGACATACATCACACTCACCCACACTTATTACAGTTATCCCCTCGCGCAGAGGGTCCGAATAAATAATACAGTCCGAATAAAAGAATATTACAGTCCGAAATAAACAGTCCGAATAATATACAAACTTCTAGTTAATTAACAGATTAAACTAAGAAAGCTTTAAACTGGCATGCAAGCCAGGGGCTGCCTCGCTTCTGATGAATGATGTATGCCGGACCGCCTTTGCGCAGAAATCCACTGGGATGCCCAATTTAGCCTCTGTTTGCAATTTTTCTCGAAATACGCGCCAGACTCCGAAAAGTTGTTGATTCCTCATTTTGCTGCAACAGAGAACAGGAAAAGGGCATAGCAATGTATTTCACAGATATATGCATGCCTCGATTCTCGTGCCACCAATCATGCATATCGATGCATGATGGCCGAGGAATCGGATTGCACAACTCAATATAGGGTGCAATGCAGATGAATGTTACAACAAAACCTAACTCCATCATGGGTAATCCGGAGTGTCGGTGACTTGGGAATTGAGACCCGTTCCGTCACTCGGAGTACGGAACATGCCTCGTTTCCCGTGTCCGGGCTAACTCCTATCCCGAACACGATGCGATATGCATGATATGCATGAAATGCGACTAATATGCAACCCTAAACATGCACAATGCTATGAAAATGAAATGCCTCGAAATGCGTGCACGCGGGCACGTAAACCGAGGCGATGATCCCAAGGCATGAAATGGCATACGCAATGCAAATGGACTTACACTAACATGAGTGGACCTCAGCCGCACTCACATAAGAGGCCATCGGATAAAAAGAAGTGCCTTGAAATGCGTGCCCACGGGCGCGCAAACTGAGGCGATGCATACGGAATGCAAAATGACATGGAAATGATATGTAATTATGCTAAACCGAGAAAAATGGCATACGGAATGATGCGAAAATGGCATACAGAATGCAAAATGGGCTTATACCAACATGAGAGGACCTCAGCCACTCTCATACGGGAGGCCGTCGGATAAAAAAGGAGTGCCTCGAAATGCGTGCCCACGGGCGCGCAAACCGAGGCGATGCATACAGAATGCAATGAGACTAAAATGATATGCAAAATGCAAAATGGACTTACACTAACATGAGTGAGCCTCAGCCACACTCACATAAGAGGCCGTCGGATAAAAAAGGAGTGCCTCGAAATGCGTGCCCACGGGCGCGCAAACCGAGGCGATGCATACGGAATGTAATGAAGACTAAATGATATGCAAACATGGAATGGAATTTCAGCACTTACAAATGATGCAAAACAGTCCCGAAAGGCGGGGAAATGACACCGAATGCAGGAATGGTCCCGAAATGCGAATAAGCACCCGAAATGGCCTATAGCCATACTAAACATGCATAATTGGTACATGAAATGCAAAACAGTAGCAAGGCAGCCCCAAATAGCATTATTTACAGTACAAACATGGCGAAAAGGAGCATAGATAGGACAACAATAGCATGCAAAAATACGAGCCAAGAGAGGGGTATTGAAGCAAGTGATACATGCAATGCTCAAACTGAAAAATGCCCTTCTACAACACTGATGAGGGACTAAAAATATGCACATTTACAGTAGATGACATCCTCCAACTCAGTATGCAAACATGCTAAAAATGTATGCAAGAATGAGGATATATAAGGCTATAACATGAGGTACCCTAAGCATTCATCAAACCAACAAGACCCTCAATGAAATATGACAAGAAGGCCAAAATATGGATATTTCAGTACTGATGATGGCTGAAATCAGAAGCTAGATAAGCTTAAAAAAGGCATGCAAAAGTGGGGTCAAAGAGAGATATAAAGGCAAGTGAACATGGAGACCCCAAAAAAAGTTGATCCCTTCTACAATAATGTAGAGGGACACAAAAAAAAGCTCACTCACAGTTCATGCATGCTCCAAAACAGACTGCATGTAGGTCAAACAAACCATGCAAGTTTACGGTAAATTGAAGGAATTGTGAAGCAAGTGCATGATAGAGAGGCCAAACAGGGTTGAGACCTTCTTCAATGTTGAAGAGGGGCTCAAAATGGGCCCACTCACAGTTTACCTCATGCTCGAAAACAGATCACTCATCAGCTAGAAAAAGCATGCAAAAACAAAGGCAAAACAAGGATTCAAAGAAACTTGTCTATGGAGTATGAAAACAAGGTTGAGCCCTTCTTCAATGTTGAAGAGGGGCTCAAAATAAGCACAATATCAGTTCATGAGATGCTCAATTCAGATCACACATAGGCCAAATATTCAATGCAAAATATTGACAGAAGATGCTATTGAAGCAAGTGTGCCATAGAGGGCTCAAACAGGGTTGAGCCCTTAACAAAGATCAAAATGAGCTCAAAAGGGGACCACTTTCAGTAGGGGTCTAAGCTCAACACAATATGGAAACTAGGGTTAAGAAAGGAAGCAAGAAAATGGTACAAAAGAGGGATTTGAGATTTACCCTTGAAGACAAGACTTTGCTACCTCTTGGCTTGATGAAAGTTGCTTCTAAACCCCCCAAGAACTCCTCCTTGCTGCTGGAAATGAAGTGGTGTGGTGGTGCTAGGAGATGATTAGAAATGGCACTAAACTTTTAAGATTTGAGAGAAATGAAGATGGATTGGTGTATGTATGCTTGAGGACTATTTTTCTAACCCTAGACACAAGTTTTTGGCTGCCTTATATGGACAAAAGGAGGGGTGCAAAGGTGGAGGGAAATGCACCCAAGCATTCCCCTCCAAAATATCCCCCGGATGCAGATCTTTTCTGGGGGAAAAAGGTGCATAGCTGGAATGCACACAACCCAAGGAAGCTGGCCGGCTAGCCCCTTTATTGGAGGTGGCCGGCCGGCCACCCCCCCTGGCCGGCCGGCCAAGGGAAAAATGGAAAGATGGAATTACTGGCCGAGTCTATATGATGGTGTCCTCCCAGGTGTGTACAACAAGGCCCTATGGTTGGAAATTGACAACTCTGAACCAAAGAAACAACAATTCACTTTTCAAAGAGGGTCAAAAATGAAAATAAGAATTACTGGCCGGCCATGGTTTTTTTAGTGTCCTCCCATGTGTGTACATCACAAATATGTGGTTTTGGCTCGAAGAAAATGGCCCTAGGGTGGTCAACATTGGCCCGGAAGTGAGAAAACGGGCGCCGGGGGGCGCCGGAAGAGCATAACAGGTTGCTTGGAAATTGCTAGCCTCCCACCCTCCAGTGATCTTTCTGATGATAAAACAGAGGTACCTGCCAAGAATGAACAAAAACCGATGCAAAACGAATGCTCGGGGGCCAAAACCGCGAGGTTCGGGGCCGAAAACGGCTGTAAGCACCGAAAGTGGCATTCAGCCACGAAGTGGGTATCTAAGACCCCAGTGTGCCTCGTCATGATGAAACAGAGGTACCTGCCAAGAACCGGAGGAATCGGAGACGGTTGGGCGGTCCCGAACCGAGGCACACGGCCTGACGGCTCCGAAAACCGGGAACCGGGCTCCGAAATGGGCAAAATGGCCTACGGCCACGAAATGTAGCCCACGGCCACTGAGAGATAGTCTGCTAGACCTCTCCCCCCCTCCAAGAAAGAAAACAGAGAAAACCGAGTCCGGTTCGCAAACCGAGGCAAGGCACAAAAGAGAGTTCGGAAGTCCGGAGGCAGGGCGCACGGCCGCGACTCTGAGACTTCTGAACGAGCACAGTATGCAACATCACCGAGCGCTCAATCGGTGACGTTTGAATCTTAAGGTCGGTCAAAAATGGGGTGTCTACAGTTGCCCCTCTTTGACAGAACTCGGAAGTCATAACAATGACGGGAGTGAATGTCAAAGCCAGAGACGACCCATTTTTGACAAGGCCGAAGACTTAGACAATCATACAAGATGAACAGAAATATGCGCCCGCAGGCGTGCCCGCAGGTAGAGGGGCAAAATGCAAAGCGACATGCACAGAGCCAAATGATCATGCAAATGCAGCAAGCTGTAATGAGGCAAGTATTCGCAAATAGATGCAACATTTAAGCAAGAATGCAAAGCAAACTACACATTTCATGCAGTTAGGAATGCGGAGAATGATTCGATTCTCGTCGCGTCTCACACGGAGAAGATACGATACCTGCGCGATTCGTCTGGTCGCACCAGCCTCAAATGAACCGTACATACAATATCGTGCCTGCAAAAGAGAGAAATTCAACAAGAACAATATGCTAACAACATATATTCAATGTGATTCCTATGGTTCCGAAAGTTTGACACGCACAGTGTCGGCGAGTAAATGCATCACAATGCGAGAAAGGAACGTGCGTGACAACACATGCACAAGCACAGAGATATGGTACACCAAGAAATCATGCATGACAATGCAAAATGTTGATTAGAATGCAAGTTATACGCACAACAATGCAAAATGAGCACGGATCAGGGTGCCCGTCGGTTGTGAAACAACGAGTAAGAAAACGCGCATTTCGGCGAAGGCAACTCAATCGCGGCCTCGGTTTCACCTCCCGGAGAGGTTACAACATGATTAAAAAGGATACACCTCAATTTTGATGAGTGATGATGAGACACATATCAGAAATTGCAGCTAAAATTCCGACGGAGCAATTCGCGCCAGAAAGTGCACTTTTCTTGAACTTTTTCAGGTCCCGGGAGCTCCGATCTTCCTCAAAATTTGCAGGGAGCTAGAGGGGGGTGTGGGGGAGGCTGGCCGGCCAAGTGGGCCTAGGGGAGGCCACCGGCCATGCTGTCAAAAAGCAATTGGCCGGCCAGCCAGGAAAGGTGGCCGGCCGGCCATCTGCCCAAAAGTAGGGGCATTTTGGTCATTTTTCTCATTTCTATATATACACCCATCCATTCCATCCGAAATCACTCCCCCAGGTGTGAAATTCTCTCCTCTTGCTCTCTAAGCCATTTTTCCTTTCAGATCTGCACTTTATACGCGCTTTTTAGCCTTTTTTGCAAGTTGTTTTCGCGAAATTCTTCAGATTTAAGCACTTTGAGGCGACTAAATTTTGATTTCGGAGCTTCTTTTCTCATTTTCACCACTTGAGGTAAGTTTGTCTCAATATTGGAATATTTTCTCGGGAGTTGACTTTTGTTGACTTTTATTTCCCGGGAGTTGACTTTGTGTTGACTTTTTCCAATTTTGGCTCATTTTTGCTCCTTTTTGCAGATTTCTCGAAATGGCAGGCAATTTCCCTCACGGCGGAGGTCCTCCAGGCGCCGGAGATGATTTTGACATTATGGCACTCCCCCCGAGAGTCCGGCCTTTTATCCCTGAGAGATACGCCCCGGCGGTGCACATCCTTCCGCGAGCGGTTTTCCGTCATTTCACCGACTTCAACGACCGGGCACCCGGAGACTTGCTTCTACGAGAGCCAGAGCATCACCTCTCTTCCGAGGCACGAGAGGTATTTTACTTTGTTTTCTGCATTTTCTGCGCACTTTGTAGCTTTGCCATGCTTAAACACACAGTTTAGCCTATGACATGATACTTTGTTTGCACTCCGAACATGCAACTCAAACACTTGAATTACCGAACACACGGCTCACTGATTGACTGATTGTGAACGCACGGCACACATTAGTTAAGCATTGAACCACGGCTCAAACACTAATTTGTCGAATACACAGCCTGAATTTGAAGGTGAACACACGGCGCAGACTGACTACAAGTAGAACACACAGTCCCAAACTCTGATTTTCTGGACACACAGTCTAAGTTGATGATGAACCCGCAGCCCACACTGATTAGAATTGAACACACAGCCCAAAACATAGATTTACTGAACACGCAGCCCAGATAGAAATTAAAGTGAACACGCAGCCCACTGATTAGGATTTTGAACACGCAGCCCAAAACACTGATTTACTGAACACGCAGCCCAGATAGAAATAAAGTGAACACGCAGCCCACTGATTAGGATTTTGAACACGCAGCCCAAAACACTGATTTACTGAACACGCAGCCCAGATAGAAATAAAGTGAACACGCAGCCCACTGATTAGGATTTTGAACACGCAGCCCAAAACACTGATTTACTGAACACGCAGCCCAGATAGAAATAAAGTGAACACGCAGCCCACTGATTAGGATTTTGAACACGCAGCCCAAAACACTGATTTACTGAACACGCAGCCCAGATAGAAATAAAGTGAACACGCAGCCCACTGTTTAATGATTCATTTGCACATTGCTACTTCAATTCATTTGCACACAGCTACTTCATTTCATTGTGTACTAAACACATGTATTCATTCTGAATGCAGGTTGGCTTTCGTACTGTACGAGGATATGGCTCTACCGCAGCGAGAGACTGGTATGCTGAGCTTCCAGAGGCCGTCCGGGATCTGGTTAATCTAGCAGGATTCGGACCATTCTGCGTGGGATTAGCACGTTTTCCTGCCAGCAGGACATTGTTAGCTTCTCTGGTGGAGAGATGGTGGGACACCACCAATTCCTTCCATTTCTCCGCCACTGGGGATATGACCATGACCCCGCTGGATTTCGCTGTGCTCACCGGCCTAGACACAGGCGGTTGGCCCATTCCTTATGATGAGGATATGGGTGAGTGGGAGGCTGCATGGGTACATCTGTTGGGGGCTCGCCCACCTGTAGACAGAGCTTCCGGGAGGGTCCGGTACACCTGGTTCTCTTCCCGTTTCCGGAGGCCAGAGATGGAGCCTGAGTCTCCTGAGGAGATTGAGCAGTACACTCGGGGTTTCCTCATGTTCCTCTTTGGCACCACTTTGTTTGCCGACAGGGGGAACACTGTTGGGCTGTATCTGCTGAGCGCCTTGGTGGACCTATCACAGGTCAGGCGATATGACTGGGGTGGCGCCGGCATGGCTACCCTTTATTGTTACATGAGTGCGGCTTCTCGCGGGCGGGGAGACTTGCTCGGCGGTTACTGGAGAGCCTGGGAGGTACGTTCTGTCCTCTTGATGATTTACATTTCTGCTTCTCATTACTTGTTCATTGCACACACGGCGCACTTTGCACTCTGTATTCTGCTTTTAGCACTTTGTATTCACATTCCGCACTGCCTTTCTCAGCTATGGGTGTACGTATACTTTCCCACATTAGCTCCGGAGATGGAGGTGGCTGGGGTCCTTATGACTCCGTTTTCACTAGTATTCGAGGGCGAGCATCGAGCGAGACCTCGAGAGACTCTCTTCTACCTGCGACAGTATTTTGATACTGTGCGGACGACAGAGGTATTTCAGAACTCTCAGTTCCTTTCATTTTCATCTTTGATCTGCTCTGTATACTGCTGATTTCTGATTGATTTATGCACTGGTTATCCGCAGATTACCTGGCAGCCCTGGGCGGTCTTCGGCGATGGTCTTCGATATCAGTATCCCGGAGGATCGAGTAATTCCCAGTACAGGTTCCTGCTCGAGGGACCGATCGGTAGGGCGTGGTTCCTGGGGGAACGCTTTCTGCGCCAGGTGTGGGGGTATGATTCTCAGGACCCTCCTGCTGTACCTCCAGCCACTATGCGGACTGCGGATAGGCTATCTTCCCATGAGGTTACCAGTGCCATGCAGGGCACCGATGCTTTGTTACATCTCATGGAGGGGGACTACGCCACCTATCGTCGCATATATCTGATGCCCCCCTTGACGGGAGTGCGTGCTCCGACGCTGAGGCCTACTGACATGCCATCTTCGAGTCGTGCCCGTGCTACGGTATCCCTCCTCTAGCAGGGCTGGTGCATCTAGGGGTAGAGGTAGTTCTATTCCTCCGATCCCTCCGTCTCTTCATCCTCATGCTGGGTGGCCAGACATGCCGACCGAGTTGACGAGTTGGCGGTTTGGGACTCCTTACCAGGTCCCGCTAGAGCCTCCTCTTCCTGACCACAGATACGTCAGAGACCCTGACTCACCCCCGGTATGTTTTTCAGCTTTGATTCATCAGTCAGATACTTGGACGTTCATTCCTTTACTGATAGTTTTGCATTTGTATTTGCAGCCTCCAGTTGAGTACACGGACGAGCTGCTCGGGATGCTAGCCACATTCGAGGGCATGATCCTACGGAGGGAGGGACATCTGGCCCTCATGGGTGTGCAGGTACTGTCTATCTTTCCCATATTTAGCATATTTCTGATGACATACCGGTTTTGAACATTCTGCTGTGTTGATAGTCTGTGTAGAGCACATCTGACACACTCCCCACTCACATATTGTACTTGTATCTGCTTTTCATATTTGAACTGATGCATTGAACTTTTTACTTTCAGATGCCTCCTGTATACGCACCACCGCGGGCCGAGCCACCCGGGCCTTCTCAGAGAGGTCGAGGTGCTGGGCCATCTAGGCCTTTTGAGGAGCTGGGCCATCCAGGCCTTCTCAGGAGCAGGGCCATCTAGGCCTGTCCGAGGAGCTCGAGGAGCAGGGTCGTCTCGCAGACGCAGGGCACCCATTATTGAGGAGGAGGAGGAGGTCGCAGACCGTGAGTCAGATACATCTGCTGGGGAGGAAGGCTCCGGTCTTGGTTCCGGGAGCGGAGGCGAGGCTGAGGGGGATCCGGAGGATGACAGCTCTGATCCGGACGGTGATGATGGTGCAGAGGTTGTCCCGCAGAAGAGGATGAGAGGGCCTCCTCATTCCCGTTCCCGGGGATATTGATGCTATTTCCTGCTTT